>JBBPOK010000647.1:0-16420 GCA_038091415.1 Leccinum variicolor | reverse complement strand
CCCCAACGTTGTATTTGGGTCGATAGGTGGGGTCTACGGGTCGAAACGAGTTAGGAGGAAGAACGTGGGCGACAGTGACCGAGGCAACCGGCCATGCAACGCTACTCACGTGAAGCTCTTGTCGTCGTCGATTATTTGTATCCGGTCTGAGGGAGTCTCGAGGACGTGACCATTGGGCATTGCAGCCGAGTCTATTTTTGTGTTCATGATGGGTACACCGTTTGCAACAGGTCCCCCATGCGTCGGTGCAAGTTCAGAGTGAGACATTGAGGGAGCGAACGAACAGAGAGTCACTAAAAACGCGACATTGCCTCAGTCCGGACATTTCCGATATCCGCCACGTTGGCACAGCACCACTTTGCATGGTTCTTTATATAAATAGTCATCCATTTACTTTCTACCAGAGAGAAATTCCAGCTTCAGAAGCAAAACTCATGCTTGAACCTCCTTTTTTGCGCGGTATACGGGACGGGGGGACAATGCTTTGATTCGCTCGGCGCAGAGTGGGTCGCATCGGCCATGACTTTGCGGCCTCCAATTAATGTGATGGAGGACAGCCATGCCAACAGAGACCGTGATAAGCGCGGCACTGCTACTACCGACACAATAAAAGACCTGAACCCTCTGGTCCAGCGCCTTCAATACCACAACTTGAACCCCCTCATACCCGAATCAGAGCCATGTTTATTGCCTGGGCTTACAAGAAGTACAAGGCCAAGAAGGAGGCCAAGAAGGCTTCGCAAGATGGATCTGACCCCGCTGCCCAGCCAGATGGCCAGCAAGGTGGATCGGATGTCCAGCCCGAGGCGCTACCGAGCGACCAACCCAACCAATAGGTTTGTCGCCTCTCACCGTTTCGACGATTCGCGCTGAACTGTTATCAGATACGTTGATGCTATGAGCGTTGGTAAGTGGACGGGTCACCGCTGCATTGTTCGTTGGTGACACGGCACTTCAGAGTTGTATGAATGTACCTTCCTAATGATAGTAAATGTAACGCGTTGAGTGACTTTTAAGATAATCCGGTCAGAAGAAGCAATCGAGATGCCAATCCTTGCGAGCTTCCCTTTGCACTCCCTCAGAAGCATCTCTCTCTCTCTCTCTCTTACTCTTTTTCTTAGTCGTTCCTTTCTCGCCATGACGTCTCTCGACGTCGTCGCGTCCGCTCTCCTTCTCCCCATCCCGGTCGTTTCACTCACCCTATCCGTGTACAACTCCAGGTCTACTCCCGCAAAACCCGCCGTCCTCCTCCTCTTGGCCATATTCGCAGCCGTGGCTGCCGCGACCGCCTTGGGTGTCGCGCGCGGCGAGCCTCTCACCATCGTGGCAAACGTGTTCACTTCCCTCTTGCACGCCACGCGTAAGCACTACTGATCATAGATTGACCCCCGCTCCTACGATTGACCCCATTGTATCCAGTGTGTGGTGTTTCCATTTACGCCCTCACTCCGTCCTCTCAGACCCCCGCTTTCTCCGCTCCCGTCCTCACATTCTTCCTATCACTGGCTGCTCTCCTCATCGCTTGTGGTACGTTGATCTTGCCATGTGCCCGGATCTTCTGGTGACAATTTTATGTTAGAACTCGTCTCTACTCTCATTCAGACGAGTCCTCGCCTCGTACCGGCCACTCTGGCACTGGCATCTCGCGCTCTCCTGCTTGCTCTTGCCATTGTCACCGCAACCCTCTTGCACCGTCGACGTGCAGCCTTTGCAGCGCAGATGAGTAGCGAAAAAGGACCCTGGACGGACGAGTCTCATGGAAAGACCCTCGGCAGAGTGTCTTCTCCAACACAGGCTACTTGGCCATTCCCTGGTTCCCTCGCATTGCAAGCCACGTCGGGATTCAAAAGCTTTCCTACCAGTCAATCGACACCGCCCCACCTTCTTCCTCTGTCTACGTCACCCCGTGCACACGACGCCAACCAAGTCGCGTACAAGATGGACAGATACATGTTTCTTTCGCTAATCCTCGTGAATGCGCAACTATTTTCCACCCTCTCTGCCGGCCTGAACGTAGTAGCTGTTTGCATACTCGAAAAGAATGCGGTCAGTCAAGCTTTGCCAAACGTTCTTCTTGCGTCCGCCGCTTGCACATTGCTGTGGTCTTTCACCATTCTTGCCGTCATTCAGAGTGAGTCCAACAATTTTCAGCACTATCTTGAGCTCACATGGGGACAAGTACTCCCCGCCAAACCTAGCCCGTGTTACTCGGAGAGGCAAATGGCGACTGGTTACGGACAGGGACCATTCAGAAGCGGTCCCAACACTCTTTCACGTGACAATCCTGTACAGCGAACACCAAAGCCTTCTTTCTCCCGAGGTGAATCTGATTCTATCCTCGATTTTCTTTCCTTGCGGGATCCGTTCGCCAGCTTGCCGCCACCGCCACCACCTCTCCCACCAGTAGGGCTTGGCCTTGAGGAAGTGGACGTGGGGTGGAACGGAAGCAAGGAGATCGGCATGCAATACCGCTTTCCGGCTCCGCGCTCGATCGTCAAAGGAGGGCGACGCAAAGGAAAGGCAATCCGTGGAAACGGAAAGAAGCGTCTCGCGCATCAAAGTTCCTCTCGTACATTGTTGCCCGTCCCAGAGACTCGAGGGACGGAGGTAGACGGCGTAGAACGAGACAAAGGATTTGGAGACGAAGCACGGCTCGCGCAGCTCTTGTTGCAGTCCCTCGACAAGGCTGCCAGTGAAGAGGATGACAGCCCAAATGCACCTACGCCGGTGCCGACGGTGACGCCTCCTCAGCCAGCCCACATACAGCAAACTTCGAGGTGGAGCACGGGTACGACCATCCAGTCCATCGTGTCTGCTTCGGTTAGCAACAGGTCGGGCGTGTCGACGTATACAACATGCGCGAGCGAGAGAGTTCCGACGAGCAGGATCTCTATGAACACTATCGCTTCGGTCCTCGGTAGTCGCAAGAGTTCGGAGGCGAAAAGGAAATCGGCCATGACTGCGTCGTCCTCCAAGGGGTAGATACCCCGTCACACATTATAGGTGCGGTCGACATTGTATATATTGTGCACATGCGTCTGATCTGGTGCTCAGGTTTCGTGTAATTCGTTGACCGGCCTGTCGCCGGTTGTCTCTGCAGACCCCTCAAAAGTGCAATACACTGTCTTTCGAATCGCCGTTCGTTCTTCCTGTCATAATTGCAGTTCAAGTCTATCATCCTGGCACTTTTGTTACTCGCAGCACCAACCGCCCCAGCTCTCGTTTTCGCATGTCGCTCTTTGTTTCTTTTTCAGCTACTCCAGTGATAACAGTTCGCGCAACTCAAGTACGTAGAAAACAAACCGTTTACAGTCATTTCAGCCGGATGTTTATTGTTTTTTATTGCATGTACGCCTTGATGTCGTCGTCTTTTCTTCTTCGCCACGTGCCCCCAGTCGACTGTAGGTGATGTACTTTCTTGTGTAGAACACCAGGTCGTCCTGGCCATGGCGACGAGCGTGCGCTTGCACGTTGTTTGTGAAGTCTACGTTGATTTTCATCTGCTCGTGTGATTGACATTAAAGATGAAGAAAACAATTGGAGCTCGCCGTATAGTTACAAGTACATATTAATGATGAAAGCCCGTGATCACAATATTTGCAGCCTCGGAAGTGTCATCTTCCACCGAAACTCCAAAAGTAAATTCATAGATCATTCCTTGTAGTGGTAGAGTAGTGTCCTGTAGGACAAATTCGCGAATGTCCTTTCGGTTTGCCTGGTGTGCCGTCTTGTTACTACCAGCTATGCGTTCGTCTTGCGCGAAACATAAATTGCAGGAATGTTAGGGATGGCGTCTAACTGGTTCTTGATGGCTCTCGTGATGTACGCGCGCGACCCTTCATTCTATACGGTCGATGACGACAGTCGTCCCATCCGGCGAATCCGAGCACTCGAGCGACTTTGTCCTGTTAACTTTGATGGACGTGATAGTAAGGTTTACAGCAATGATGAATGATAAAGTGGATCACTGAATAGCGATACCGATCAAGTCAAGTTCTGACTTGCCGCGTCTCTTTGTAGCATTGCGCCATCTTTTCCTGGCTTCTCACTGTCTTTCCCCAGTATCTTGCTCAATCATGCTATATCTGCCCGGTTTCTCGCCCTATCTTCCTGCATGTCTTCTTCGATTCTTGTAATTCGTTGCTCCAATTCTGCGACGGTCTCTAGCGCTGAATCTTGGAACATGCATGCATGCATCCAAGTCAGTGTTGATTCACTGAAGAGTGGACGACGACTAACCGGTACGGCCCCTGTGCTTCTTTTTGTCTTCAATAACGAATACACACTTCTGGGATTCCGGTTGATAGACGAGGCAGATCCGAGTCATGGTAGGGTCACTGCTTTCTAGAGAGTACCGCTGTTATAAATCGGAATTGTTATAAGAAAATGCTTACTGTGTCTGAGCGTTTCTTGAGTGATAGCCGAGTCGTTGTCGAGTACCTCCTATTTCCCCTTTCGAATATTGGCGTCGTGCGTGGTTTTTCCCACGATGAGTCGGGATAGGAGGTCCGGGTTGTTGGTTGGCAGACGGAGAGTAGGAATGAAAAGCGTCGAATGGGACAGAAACCGTTATTTGTGCGTATCTTCGGTCTTAGGAACCCTTGAGCGAATATTCAGACTGACTGCTGTCCTTGCATCGAGGTCTGACATGCTTTGAGATTTAGTACCTGAACGGAACGGAAAAGCGCTATGTAGGGCGAGCACTGTCCCCGGCAGGGATGATGGACTCATTGAGGTCCATCGTTGTCCAGATCTACTTGTCCAGAGCGTAGATTTGAAAGGATGCTGGATAGCAGTGGAAAAAACATCTGCAGACGGCACGATCGATCGGAATCAGGGATCGTTACCACAGCTGCAGACGTTACGCAGCTCGAACTTCGAGGCCAGATAGCTCTCGCAATGCACGTGCGCGACCCTCGAAGTTATTCCATATGGTTGATAACGACAGTCATCCCATCCGGCGAATCCGAGCACTCGAGCGGCCTTATCCCGTGCGGTGTCGACTTTGACAGGCGTGATAGTAAGGTTTACAGCAATGATTAATGATGAATGATAGAGTGGATCACTGAATAGCGATACGGACCAAGTCAAATTCTCAGGCTGAGGTGCCGCATCTCTTTGTAGCATTGCGCCACCTTTTCCTGCCTTCTCACTGTCTCTTGCCAGTGTCTTGCCATACCTGCCCAGGGTTTCTCCATCTCTTCCTCGAATTTTGCGAAGTCCTCTAGCGCCCAATCTTAGAACATGCATGCATGCGTGTTAATTCAACGAAGAGTGGACGACGACGAACCGGTACGGCCGCTGTGCTTCTTTAAGTTCTCTTCAATAAGGACTGCACACATCTCGAATTTCGGTCGAACGACAAGGCACATCCGAGTCATGGTAGGGTCACTTCTTTCTAGAGAGTGCCGCTGTTATAAATCGGAATTGTCATAAGAAAATGCTTACTGTGCGTTTCTTGAGTGATAGCCGAGTCGTTGTCGAGTACCTCCTATTTCCCCTTTCGAATGGTGGCCGTGCGTGGTTTTTCCCACGATGTCGGGATATGTCGGAATAGTTGTAGGTTGGCGGACGGGGAGAGTAGGAATGAAAAGCGAATGGGACAGGAACCCTTGAGTAAATATTGAGACTGACTCCTGCCCTTGTCCGTCTGTACATCATGATACCACAATGATAAGTTGGTCAAATAAAGGAACTCATCAGCCTGAGTGCGCCTTTCAGAAATTGCCAAAGAATATGGCCGGGCCCATCATCGAGGTCTGACGTACTTTCAAATTTAGTACCTGTACGGAACGGAAAAGCACTATGCAGGGGGGCGAGAACTGGGAGCCTCTCCGGCAGGGATGATGGATGGACTCATTGAGGTCCATCGTTGTTCAGATCTACTTGTCCAGAGCGTAGAGACAAGCTGAAAGAATGATGGATAGCAGTGGAAAAACATCTGCAGACGGCGCGATCGATCGGAATCAGGGATCGTAACCAGCTGCAGACGAGGCCATTGTCCTCGGGAGAGAACGCTGGCCCCTTGTCCACGGGGACGCGTGAAGCAAAAAGTCAGGGTTTTTCGACCGAGGGCGATTACCTCGTCTGGAACGCTACGAAAAAAAAAACGGAGTCAGCCCATTGATGCTGTTCGATGTACTGTTCATCTCCACTGGTAGGGTCGATGGAAAGAGAAAGCTTTTGCCACACAGCTTTGTTGAGTCAGCCTACTTATCTCCGAGTCGGGCCAAACCTTTTTCCTGTAAGGAACCTGGTCGCGATCAAATGCACTTTCCGTTATCGTTGAGCGTAAGTTACTAAGATACCATGTATTTGTTGTCTGACCATACATATCATTCCTTCACCAGTTATCTCCTCCGATTCCACCCTGACATCCGTAAATTTCCTGTGAAACCATCACACGCACGTCTCAAATTTGGCGCTCGTAAGAAGTCGGATAGCGGTCTAGAGCTCCAACTTGAAGGCCTGGAATAGATTGTGGTCTTCTCGGGGCTTAATCAACGATGCATGCTCAATCGTGTAGCTTTATCGAGCTTATCATCGTCTGAGGCGGTGATCTCGCAAACGGGGATCTGACGAAATACATGAAAGATGTGAGTCCTTGGAATGTAATACTGTGGCGCTCATCGTTTGTTCCGCGTGGTAACGTCAGAAGGTAGGCAGCAGGCCCAGGATATGACAAAAAGGTACCTTGTTGCCAGCATCCGACCAGGCTGTGATGATTATGGGAATATAAGGGACGACAACCTTTGATTGGTTGATCACTTCTCCAATCAATGGCTTGTTGACCAACTCGCCCAGACAAACTTTGGGGTCGTGCGGCGATGCTCGGAAAAGATAACAATTCCAAAGTCACGATACAAACGTTTGCCTCAAAGAAACTCATCGAGGTAGGGGAAAATCTAAAATCGCGTACCTAAAAACAACACATCGCGTGCGAGGGGCCATGTCAACCATCGTTTAGATAATGGTTCCATAATCCAGGGATACAATGCGCTGGAATGCAAAAACTGGCAAGTAGGGGTGAACAGATCCGTGCCACCGGCGGACATTGCGGCGGCGAAAAGAGGGTATGAAACAGTTGCATGATATTGATGTACTTGACGGTGAATGTCAAATAATTGACTCGTCATTGAACCTGTATCATGATAATCGTAGTTCACGGCGGCCGTCAGTTCACAGTACAGGACAAATTTACTTGCTCAAAAATACTGCAGCTCTTCTAATTCGAGGGCTCAAGTTGGTCTCGGAAATAGCTTTGGCCCCCGTTTCGCCGATGGGATTGAAATATTGAAGCTTGGAAGCATTCGTGCATATGTAACTTCTCATGATCACATTACGTACATAGTTAGAAAATAAAATGCCAGCGCGTCAACCGCGACTGTGTGTTGTCGCCCCTGACAGCAGAGCGGGACTGGCACTGCCTGTGGCTGTCAACCGATGTCAGCTATCCAGAAACTTACTTTGGGTGACTTGAAGTCGTGGCACCGAGCCATTCGCGCACTTGCAGGGGGGATTCGTTGTTTTGTTTGACTTTGACAGCTTCGATGAAATGATCGGCCTTCAGCGGTCAGGGATTGAGAAGTTGGGTTATGCATCCCGACCTCTCCGCAAAACTGCACTGATCCAGGTGTAGGGCCAGGAGGCTACCACAGCCCCAAGTTGGCGTACTGTACCTCGATGAATACAGCAATTTAGCCAGGCACGTTTGAGGGAAGGTTGACTCGGTCGATCCCGGCATGGCTGTGGTGAGTTGGGGCAATGGATAGCCGTGTCACAGGGCCGAGCGGAGGCCGCGGATCTGGATCAAGTTGCCGGCATAGTACAGTGTGCTGACTAATACTATATCGCAGTCGATATTTGAGTCTCCCGGATCTCGCGCAGTTCCCTCAGCAAAGCTATGGCACTTTCGACCCTCCCTTTTGATCTCCTCCACGAACTTGCGGGCTTCCTCGAGGTCAAGACCGACGTTGTCCGACTTGCACTCTCGGTCAGTCTCTTCCAGATGATCTGTACTTGCCATCTCACTCAGGATATCACGTTGCAGAGCAAGCACCTTTACTCTGGACTCTGCCCCACAATATACTCAGACGTTCAGCTGCTCAACGTCGGGCAATGTCTTGCGACCTTGACGATGCTCAACAACCGCCCTGATATCGCCCGCCACGTACAGAAGCTTCTTGTCCGTTTCTCCACACCTCCCGGGGAAAGCTCGATTGGTTACGTTGTTTCCTCTCTCCTCCAACGTCTTGCACATACCCTCGATGCACTCCACACCTTCATCTGGGATGCCGACCAAGTTCCACAGTGTGACGATCTGTGGTGTACATTGCGAATATCGTGAGCCATGCTTCGTCGTCCATGTGATAACAAATTCATGCTATAAATCAGCTGTCCGCGGATTAAGACCATCGGCATCTCGTATGGCGCGGAACTTCCAGAAACTCACAGCCATGTTTGTTCCATGGAGTTTGTGTATACCGTTCCGACACTTACTATGGGCTTAGGTTTTCCAATTCAAGAGTCTCCGCGGTTTCACCCTCAACGTGAAGCGAGGCTTTTACGAACGGTTCGCAGATGCTGATCTCCAAGGTGACAGATATCCATGTCCATGGAACGTGCACATGTCTCATCGCACACAGAATTCCCCGCAGAGCCTCGCTTATGGGACATGCTCATTCGTCGATCCCCGGACTTGGAGGAATTGCACATAAACGGAGCACCGTTCATCTCCACACAGATCGTCCATCCCCTGTGTTACGCGCACTGGCCTAAGCTGCACACCCTTTCTCTAGGCGACATCTTACTTGACTGGAATCCCCGCCCAGGCGTCAAGCCTCCATTCGTCGCATTTCTTGAAGCACACCCACAACTGCGTTCCCTTCGAATATCGCGTGCAGCACTCAACCCCGCACATCTGACGTTACTCGAACCGGGCTCGCTTCCAGAGCTCACCCGCTTTAGCGGTGCCGTTGAACATTTGCAAGCACTGGCACCCATCCACCACCAAATCAGCAGTGTTGCACTCGACGAACCGTTTGTCATCCGTGACGTCGCTCCTTCGCTACTGGCCAGCGTGCTCAGGGGTCTCAAATCCTTGAGCGAATTGCGCGTCTGCTTTGTTCTTCAGTCTGCCTATGAAGGCGGGAGCTTGGTTCGCTCCATTGCACACGCCTGCCCTGGTCTCACCAAACTCGAGATCGTATGCACGCGCAAGTCCTCGCTCACAGTTGTACGTCGGTGCCATCCTTTTGTATCTTGTCGCCACTTACCTGTTTTCCCAGGACACGCTCGCCAAAGCAGTCCGCTCCCTTCCACGTTTGCAACATCTTCGAGTGACTCTCGTTCGCTCTCAGCACGAGGGTCCCCTCACTGTATGCGCTGCTACAATCGCACATACGCTCCCGCGATTGCACGCTTTCTCGATCACATTTATTCCGCCCGACATCCCGCTTCATTTCGACTTGGAAATCGGTCGAACCACTGGTCATCCCGGTCATCCATATATCGAGACCGGGAATTACGTCGTCCAGACAGACGAATATGATTTGCCTATCTCTGTGACGTGTACAGAGCGTCGCAGCCCTACCTCGCTGCTGTCCTCATTGGATCCATTACCTGTGACATCAATTCTCTCGTTCAGCAACACGTCGCGAAAAGCCCCCGTGAAGGTCAGGAAACAGTATTCCCTTGATTTGCGCCCGCGAGTAAGGAGACGGTGTGGGCTTGGGCTAGTACTCGAGAAGAGTAACGCTGGAGAGGAAGTGAGAGTGTTTGCTGTGCTCATGTCACTCACCGGACTTGCACTTTGGGGTTTCTTCTCTTGAAAGCAAGCTATTAACCTTACTATACACTAATACCGCATCAGATCACTGTATACTACGTTATCACATCTTATTTATGTATTTTATGAATTCAAGATGAACCAAAGATGAACCCAAAAAAAGAGCGATTGTTTGTGTACCACGCTTGTCTGATCGCAACCCCGACAGTTCAAAACACTACACTTTCCACGCTGGCCTCCGTCTACTCCTTGTCGTCCTCTTGCTACTCGCACACCAGGCATGCCATATCAAAGGTAACATCCATGGACAGCCTACTCGCAATCGGTGTAGGCCTCGTCTTGCGCATCCTCCTCGACACCTTGACGGACAACGACGACCGAGTCAGCGGTGTGTCCTAACTTGCCCTTCCCCATCCAACCCATCTGATTCCTCGTCTTTTTTGCAGGCGTCCTCGTCGGCATGTGGGAAGGCGTCGTCCTCAATCACTTCATACGACGCATACCCCGCTCCTTCGACCCTTATCTCGGGTTCGGATTCCGCATATTCGTCGACTTCCTCTTCACCCAGTCCTTCTCGCGCCTCGCACTCGTCGTGCTCTGGTCCCTCGTCGGCATGCTCCTCGCCGACGTCGCGCCCAACCTATGGCGCGACTCGGGTCTCCGCAGGCTATATCGCCAGGTGCGCAAGGACGTTCGTCGCGTGGAGCGCGCCGTCCCGCGCATACGCATCAAGAACGACCTACCTAGCATGCGGCTGTTCAATCGGTCGCGTATGGCATCGTCGTCGTCGCAGGCATCTAGCTCGATACGGAGCGATAGAGCTGCCCCTTCGCGCTCGCCAGCCCCATCGCCGGCGCCTGCAACCAGCCCTGCACGCAGGCCTGGACGAACTCCCCCGGGAACATTTCCCAACGTCTCAGGTTGGTCAGAGACGGGCACGGACGTTTCCAGCCTCTATCTCCGCGTTGAAGACGTCGTTACCCATCCAGGACCCTCGCCGTCCCTTATACCCTCTCAAGATTTCGCAACGTACGGGCGCACTGACGCCACTCATTTTTCTACGTCACAGACACGAGCTACCACCGTCCAGGAGACCACAATCATGCAAACGCAAACGCAAAAAAATAAATCCGTAGTGCGAGAAACAGTCGTTGAGACGGCCACCATCGTCGCGGCTGCTGCCGCGTCGATGTCAGTCGAACCCATCGAGGATGCATCATGCCATAATCCACCTACCATACCCGATGACTGGGTGGACATTGACCGCCCCCCGGGTACACAGGCCAACGAACCCGTCGCTGCATTCCAACCCGACCCCGAACCGATGCCCGAACCCCACCCACCCACCCCATCACGACCCATATCTATCGTCGTCCCACCCCCCGCGGTCGACAGTATCCCCGATATTCCTGACAACCATGGCAACAAAAAATCGCGGCCTCCAGACCAAATTCGCCTCCCCGAATCGCGCGCTGCCTCGGTGATCGGCAGTGTGTATGACCAACCCCAGTCTCGAACGCGCGACACGTCTCGTTCTCGCCTGGACAAGGCTACCTTTGAGATTGACGTGGACCCGAAGCCGCTCGCGCCATTTGCTATGCAGTCAACAAGAAGTCAAACGACTTCGCGTGCTTCTTCACAGGTGGGATCCAGACTCAAGCAGTCTGTCGAGGTCGATGCGCCCAATGTTCCTCCTAAAGAGCCTGCGGGGGAGCCGGTCAGTCAGGGCAAGCCTCAACAGACCGGCCCTGTGAATAATATGGAGCATGGCAACAAAGCATCGCGACCTCCAGATCAAATTCGCCTCCCCGAATCACGCGCCGCCTCGGTGATCGGCGGTGTGTACGATCAACCCCAGTCTCGTTCTCGCTTGGACAGGGCTACCTCTGAGATTGGCGTAGACCCGAAGTCGCTCGCGCCGTTTGCTATGCAGTCGACAAGAAGTCAAACGACTTCGCGTGCCGCTTCACGGGTGGGATCCAGGCTCAAGCAGTCTGATGAGGTTGATACTCCTAAAGAGTCTGCGCAGGAGCCAGGCAGTATGGAGCCAATCATCGTCCCACCCCCCGCGGTCAACAGTATCTCTGATGTCGACCATGGCAACAAAGCATCACAACCTCCAGACCAAATTTCCCTCCCCGAATCGCGCGCCGCCTCGGTGATCGGCGGTGTGTACGACCAACCCCAGTCTCGAACGCGCGACACGTCTCGTTCTCGCCTGGACAGGGCTACCTCTGAGATTGGCGTGGACCCCAAGTCGCTTGCGCCGTTTACTATGCAGTCGACCAAAAGTCAAACGACTTCGCGTGCCGCTTCACGGGTGGGATCCAGGCTCAAGCCGTCTGTTGAGGTCGATGTTCCTAAAGAGTCTGCGGAGGAGCCAGTCAGTCAGAGCAAGCCTCAACAGACCGGCCCTGTGCATAGTATGGAGCCTATCATCGACCCACCCCTCGCGGTCAACAGTATTCCTGACGTCGACCATGGCAACAAAGCATCGCGATCTCCAGACCAAATGCCCCTCCCCGAATCGCGCGCGGCCTCGGTGATCGGCGGTGTGTACGACCAACCCCAATGTCGGAGTGCATGGCGCGACCCGTTTCGTTCTCGCCCGGACAAGGCTACCTCTGAGATTGGCGTGGACCCCAAGTCGCTCGCGCCGTTTACTATGCAGTCGGCAAGAAGTCAATCGACTTCGCGTGCCTCTTCACGGGTGGGATCCAGGCTCAAGCAATCTATCGACGTCGATGTGCCCACAGTTCCTCCTAAAGAGCCTGCAGGGGAGCCAGTCAGCCAGGGCAGGAGTACGGAGCCTCCGATGATTACCACACCAGCGCAGGTTGACCCCCCTGCTAGCATATTGTCGGAACTTGGAGGCGCTCCTCCACTCTTGTTTGCCACGAGTCCACGGGAGCCAGAGAAGGCGCAAATAAGTACAGCCGATCCGACCTTAGTAGGAGACGACGCCGGTCATCCGGCAAACAAGAAAGGTGATGCGGAAGGCTCGTTGTTCGATTTGCCCCCTCCGACCTTGACGCCGCCGCCTCCGTTCAGCGAATTCGATGGTGTTCCCGAGGGTTTCGTTGCTCCTACAAAGGATGACCCTGTGATGCAGGACGAAGGGCCGACTGAACTAACCGAGGAACAAAAAGCCCAAGAGGAGAAACGACTCGCGTTCTTGTCGCTGCAGGCTCAAGAGCTCGAAGGAGCTTCCGTCGGTTTGAAAAAACGATTGGAAAGGGAGGACGACCCTGATAGCAGACGTGCGAAAGAACTCGAGTCGGATCTCGAGGACGCGGAACAGACGTTGAGCGTGGTCATGGAAAGGTTGAAGAAGAAGAAATTCTCTGGTAATTCGTTGTCTCTTTCATTGTGGAGGATGGACTGCTGATCAAGCGCTAGGACCACCGTCGGATCCCGCAATAAAAGAGATTACCCTGACGGGTAAATCGTTGACGGAAGTTCAGTCTCTGCTTACGTCGGCCGTCATGGATATGTTGTTGGCACGGGACGACGCAGGACCAATGACCGTCCAATTTATGATCAACAGGTCGAAACCTCTCAAGGGAAACGCAAAATCCGCGAAGGAGGCTGTCAATGCCTTTGCTAAACGGTAATACTCCCCTTAATTTGACAGCAAATGGACGTCAGCTGATGGGCTGCTAGACATAAATTCGTGGTGCGGTCTGAGTCTGCGACCCCTGGTATCATCAATGTCACGTTCTAAGTATTTTATATATATCTTGCTGTCGACAATATCTCTGTAAGACTTACGTCTGTAGCGTTTTAGTGTTGTGGATGTTATCTTGACGGTATTACGTATCTATGAATAATGGACGGCCTAGACTGGTGGCTTGAGAGCGATGGTGGCTAGTTTTTCGCAGATGAGGTCGAGGCCTGCACTGAGCTCCCAGTATGCGATCTCCTCTGGAGAGAGTCTGCCGAGCACGTAAGACGCGGCGTCGCTATCGCGGCCGATGCCGATGCGGAAGCGGTGAAAATTGGGATTATCACCGAGGGCGCGGATGACGCTCTTGACGCCGTTGTGTCCGTTGGCGGAGCCGCCGAACTTGACGGAGAGGGACATGGGTTTGTGTTGGAGGGAGTCGTGGATGACGATTAGTGAGCTCGGAACGCGGGCGGTCCGCCGGAGGGCGGCAGCGACGGATGGTCCGGTGATGTTCATGAGGGGTTCTGGGGGGTATGAGTAGGGTTGGGAAAGAGAAGAGGGGAACTTACTTGGCTTGAAGAGGGTGAGGTCGACCGAGGAATCGCCGAGGACGACGCACGAACGACCAGCGTGACCGTCGAGGGTGTTGCTGGGAGATATGCGGATACGGAATCGGGCGGCGAGGGCATCGACGACGAGATGACCGACGCTGTGAACAGTTGGTGGTAGTAAGAAATAGAAGATGGGACTGACCTGTGTCTTGTGTTCGGAAAGGGAAAGTTGCCGAGACCGGCGACGAGTATGGTCGAGGACATAGTGTAGTATTACATAATCACTACTACTCTCTCTCTCTCTTCGCTTCCATGACTTCCTCTATCCGACTTCGTCACGCTCTCCCTCACACGCTCGACCCGCTCGACCAGTCCCTCGCTGAACTAAGAATTCTCCTCCTCTCATGTCTCGAGGACGTGGAGACCCGCCTCGCCAAGATTGACTCGCCCGTGCAGGACGTGCACACATGGGCAAGAGACGCTCTCGAGATGCTTCGCAGCATCCGATCCGACGTCTGCTCGCACCTCCCTGACCTCCCCGACGTACCCTCCCTTGGAACCGTCCGCACCCACCTCTCGCATTCCCTGGCGGACGTCACCTCCGTCATGGAAGACATGTGCTCCCGCTTCTCTGACAAGCACATCTCAACCCTATACGCTCGGCTCCAGTCTTTTCATGCACATTTACGGTCTGTAGACGTCCTCTCAACAGACCGCCCTGCCTTTCCAGGGAGTTCACGTTTGTCGGGCATTTTCGAGTCCTTCATGTCTTCCGAACTCGCTTCCGAATTGTCCGATGACGTCTCAGAGGCAGGTGACATGGCCCGTGACATTGCTCGCGCCATCAAACAGTCCCTCCGAGGCTCAAAGCTCATTCACTACGTCGACCTCCCCCCTCAATGGCGCAGTAACCCTTTTGTGCTCAGAGGATACCGGTATGTTCATCCATGCACGTTCCTCGTGTTTTGCTTATGACTCCTCTTTTAGGTTCATTCCGCTAGACAAGTGGCCACTCATCATCCTCTCCTTGTTTGCTTTGCATAACGAAACACGTGCGTCCGTCCCTTCACTCTTCTTCCCTTGCGCTCCGTTGACAGGTGTCCAGTAAACATCCATACCCATCTCATCCCCCTCGTCTTCTGGCTTAGCAGCTGTATTCCCATATTTAGCTCGTCCCCCCTTCTAGACGTCCCAGAGACCGCGTTCATCACATTTGCCCTCACTTGTTTGACCAGTAGCGTGATATGGCACACCATGTCTGGATGCGCCCACCATGACGGCATGGACCTCTGTGCCAGAATTGACTATGTCGGGATCGGATGGTGAGCCTGCTTATCCCTCTCCTTAACATCGCTAACTCGGCTCGACAGGCTCATCAGCGCTAGCGTCGGCACTGTCATATACTATGGCTTCCAGTGCCACCCATATCTGGGGAGATTCTTCCTCGTTTGCTGCTTCCTCATGGGTGCTGCTGGCAATGTGTTTCCGTTCCTCAAGTGGTTCAACGAACCAGAATACAAGGTACTACTCTTCCCTATCTCCACGGCCCACAGTATGCCGACGTTTAGCTAGGTCGCTCGCGTCGTCTTCTTCCTGTGTATGGCTTTCACGGCCATCGCACCCCTTGCCGTGTTGGCATACCTCCACTCCCTACAACAGATGATCATGTTCATCAGTAAGCCTTTCTTTTGATTGGCGTTGTCCCGCTAACCGTTTGTGTCAACCTAGACCCCGTCTGGCCGTCTCTGATCTCCTATCTGATCGGCCTCGTGTTCTACATAACCCATATACCGGAACGCTTTCTCTCTCAGCGTTTCTCTCATTGGCTTGACTGGTGCGGCGGTGGCTCGCATGCCATATGGCATGCGTTTATCGTGCTCGCCATCAGCCAGCACCGCGCTGCTATAGCGTCATTTCGGGACGGAATTCCCTGTGCACTCGCTTCGTAAATATGGCTGTACGCCTGTCGCTGCGCGCAGGTGATGATTTATTCTCAGGCTATTTACATAGAATCTAGAAGCAGAACCTTCGGACGAGGAAAGCACAGCTCGGAGCTGGAACCCACGTGGGTGCTAAATAACTTATAATATGTAGATATATATGGTGGAATCACGCGTTCGCAAGGCTTGATAAGTAATGCTCTGACCATGATACCCATCGTAGCGGCGCCTCCAGTCGCCAATCCCCGACTCCTGGTGGAATCATATATATATTTGGGGGACAAATTAATGTCACGAATCTTTTTTGTATAAAGTTACACTAGGGCGAATGAAATTACAATCATGGCGTATTCCAGATTTCCAAGGCTCGTCAGTCAATTGTCTACCACCATAGCATCCCCGGATGACTTCTTTGAAGCCGATTCACCAGCAATTCCCTAGCCTTTCTCTTTTTACTATTTCCGCCTTCGTCGCC
>JBBPOK010000646.1:0-16434 GCA_038091415.1 Leccinum variicolor | reverse complement strand
CGAAAAGCCGGAGGCTTTTCGCCCAACCACATACTACATAGCTTCACACACCCTTTGTATCTACCCTTACGCACTGTCACGTATATGCACGTACTCTTTCTTCGTCCAAGTTGCATCGCGCATCGCAACGGCGACCCCTCTTGCCATCTAAGCACCGAACAGCATAGATGGTAAAATTATCGCGTCCGAATTACTCCCACGGGGCGAATCGATCGAGAAGCTTGGCCAGGGGCTTCAACGTTTCTTGAACCGGTTCCGTTCGTTTTCATTTGTGTCATGTCGGTCCTCATCCTCATGATGGAACATGCCAGGCAATGCATGTACCTCCTTGTCATGGTCAATCGAGTTCACGGCCAGGCTCGGACTCTTGCCTGCATCGGGAGGGGTGAGTCAGATACCAGCGCGAAAAGGTGAAGAGACGTGCAATGCATGGCCATTTCCGTTACCTTTATTCTTGCACCCCTGATACTCATTGAACCCAAACTGCAATGCAGAGTGAGGTCTACGGCGCTGCTTTTGTATGATGTAACGAAATGTATATCCTCACAGCGTTCCTCCTGGCGCCTTCTTCTTGCTCATCAACTCTTCACCATGGTCCTCTTCGACTATCTCCGCGCCAAATCCAGACCCATGTTGATGTCATCGTACGTTCGTCACCCCCACGTGCCTTTCCGTTTCGTTTCGTTATGCTGGTCGCCTGTCGTGGAGGGACAGGACGGTATTGGTCAACGAGAAAGTTTGTACAAGTACAATTACTTACTAGTGGTCAGCGCAGAGTCTGCTCTCATCTGGAAAAAGTTATGCCGTTCTCCTATCCATCCATATATCTTCCCTATCGCGCCCCAGTCCCCCGCTGTCCGCGAATATGATCACCGAACGCCCCAACCCATCGTTAGATAAAACTGTCAAGCCAAACCCTGTGTCAATCCCATGCCCGCCTCCGACGTAAACAGTACTGCGCCCACACATTTCCCGGATATTGAGGACAAATCGCGGGGCAAGCGTGGACATGGGAAGAATTTGCATAAGGCTCAGAGGTACCCATTGCTTCGGACCCATTGCTGAAAGATTTCCAAAGTCATATAAAGTGTTGATGAGATTCCATAGGATGATGCTGCGTTCAAACAAACACATGAGCCCCATATACGCAGTGCAGCCCTAGAGTAGACAAAGATAGAGTACACACGCAAAAAAGTAAGCCGTGCCTTCCACGATCAACAAGTTAATAAATCGGCCGAGTCGCCACCGTTTCGTAACTCTGTACATCTCAGCCGAGCGGATCGTAAACTGGATGATCAGTAGTGTGCACATTACTCCTGCATGCATGAGTTGACAGAGGTCGGACGCTTTCAATGAGCTGTTAGCCTGAGATAATGTGGTACTCGATGAGCAGAACGAGAGATCCAAGATCTGATTGACAGTCACTGTGCAAGGTTTCATCAGTGCCGCATATCACTTATCAACACGAGTCTCTACATACTCTCCACACTTTTTGGATAGCTGTAGATAATGGCTGCAATAGTCGTCGAAACGATTTCCCCGAGATAGGTAGTGAGGAGTATAGCGAGGATTATCCTTGAGCGATTGTACATTGCCCATAGGCGTAGGATCATCACAACTGTAATCAGTATGATTAATTGGTGCTTTGGTGTCCGGGCAAACGACGTAACGTATACTCACAATCGGAGGCGAAAATATACGAAGTAACTGTCCAGATATTGATGATATTGAGCACCCAACCTTGGAATTATCTCTCAGTCCAGCATGCACACAAAATGACAGGAGGTAATACTCACAACTGTTCATTGGAACAATGGGTGAAAGAAGTTCCAGAAAAAGTGCATAACGGAGACTCACAGCTGCAGATCGTCACCACGAATCAGTGGTCAGTGCAGGAGGAAAGGAGGAAAATCTCACTTTTGCAGGACCGGGTAGAAACGAGGTCCTCACTTGCGAACATATGAGTCATCTTATGCCAGAACAACCTTTGAGAGTCTTGGACATACAGAAGGAACGGATCCTAATGAACCGACGGAGAATTGGTGCATGATAGATGACATGAGACGACCCCGAACGCACATGAAGCCACAGAGTCCGAGATATCGAATCTGTCATGCACATTGTAACAATTAATTGGCATTGTAGTACAGTGTCATCATGGCAATAGCCACTGGGGGTTTGAACGCACCATAACGAAGAGCGTAGACACCAATGTCCAAGGTTTGTTCTGTAATCAGTCAGAAACATTATGATCTTGAAAAAATGTTGTTCTCGAACCCAAATGTATTCAATCTGCCGACCTTATCGATCAGAGTGAGCTTTGTGCATAATTTTGAATACAAAATACCTCAGTCGAAAACGTGAGGACTGGAAATATTGAGGTCAGACAGAACAAACAGTGTTGCACATGTGGAAGAGAGAATTACTATAATCATATACAATGGCAGTGATAATCACAACTGCACTCTTCCTCAGAAACAGGGTGTGTGTGTTCAAATACGAATAGACGCACCGGAAGGATAATTATTCAGCAGAAGGGCCTCCAAGTTGGTTTGCAGAGCAGAATCCATTGCGTGTACTAGGAGACAATGATAGGTCAGAGAGAGGGGGGATTCAACTGTAGCATCCTGCTCATCAGTATAAAAGTTAGGCTTGTGGGCGATGAGAGTTCATATCATCCCTCCCTGCACTAACACTGGTATTTGGCTTGATTGTGGCAGGAGAAGGCCATCCTCCGTAAGACATGTTACTTACATATGTACATAATCAGACTGATTCAGGGTTTGTGTTCTCACCAAGCTACCGAGTCTTATTACCCATGCTCCGAGTTGCAAGATATCTTAAATTCACCCTTCCGCCCTTCATGATCGACCTCTCCCAGTCCATACTTAATGGCCATCAGGATACGTGCAGGCCCACATGCGGTGTCTCGGTAAGATGAAAAAAAGGATCCCAGTCCAAGCGGGATATGAAATGTTCGCCGTGAGGTTCTCTTCTCTTCGATTTCCGTAAATGACGTGAGAGGGGTGCAGGACTGCACCGCCAGTTCCATCAACCAACACAGCACGTTTTTTGACAATGTTGCACTTCAGGACGTTGCCCGCGATGAGGGCCCTAAACGGCTTTCGCCTGCATGATGAGCGGAGGTGCTGGAATCGGTCCCAGGCGAGTCGGTGTTTTGTGTGGAATTACACTGGGAATTGTCGTCACCTGGAAGAGGAGTGACTATATCTGAAGCCACATCATTTGAAATGATAGGTCCAGTGGTCCACCATCATAATCTGATGGATTTTGGAATTGATGGACTCCGATATACCATCACTAGTTAGATGCTCGATCTTTGAATCAGTTGATTGACTCTGCAAATCACCATCACCGGGCTGGTGAGTACCCTCCACTGCCCAACTTCGGTTCATCCACTACCCAGCCTGCATTGGAGGATGCATATCACGACGCTGATGCGTGTGATCATAGGTACATGTGATATGCATACTTGAGCATCGGGGAAGTCCGTTTAGGTATCCTTCCACTCGCTCTCCCACAACTGTTGAATCGTCAATAAAAAAACCTGGGCGAACGGATTCGCCTCGCATCGGACATTTAATATACGTACCTCGAAGAACCTACGACGGTCAGCAACCTTGATCCCACGACAGCTCGTCAGGTCGAGCTTCTCCAGTTTCGGACATGCGTCGATGATCGGAAAGAACCCGGTGCCTATGACGAACGAAGAGAGAAAAGAAAAAGAACTAGCCCGTGAGCACATCGCACTAGCTATGCAAAAGTGAGACAAAGGCGTACCGGTGAGCTTGGTGCCCACGACTTCCAGCGCGACGAGCGAAGGACATCAGGCGAGATATGATGCTGCCTCGTCGTCTATGTCAGTGTTGTTGAGCGCGAGCTGTTTGAGTCGGAGAGGGTCATCGTGGATTGTATCTGACACGAGCCCTGACAAGGCTTGTGATCGCAGGTGCGGTATCCCCAGCAGGTTGAGGTGCTAACAGACACATAAGATACACCATCGAACAGTCACACATCCATGATACGATGGGGACGCACCGTACACTTCCGTCCGACGCGACGAATGAAGTCGGCGATCGCACTACTCCCAGCTTATTGTTCCCGACGAGGCTGAGTTTTTCGAGACGCTGGAGGTTCAACGCCATTACGTCCGTGAGAGTCGCGAGTATGTCGTCCGTCATCGTCAGGGCGGATAACATTACGCTCCCGAGCGCACCGAGGTAGAGCGTTCGTAGGTTTGGCATACTGCGGAGCAGATCGACGACCTCCGCCCTGGTCAGCGAGGTCGACGTGAGCGACAACTTTCCTAGCTGAGCGGCGGCATTAGGTGTAAATAGGTACTGTGGGAGACGACAGAGAGGCATGAAGGAGATGTCTAGGCGGGTGAGATTGGGACAACACAAGACAAACACATGCACAGACGTCTCGGAGAGTCCGAGTTCGCGGAATTTGGGGTAGAGTAATGTCAGGTCGAGTGCGACGAGAAGCTTTGAAAACGTGGTGTCAGTCTGCCAGTGGGTAGTGCTAGTGATTCCGTGAGGGTTGAACGTTGAACGTTGAACCCGTATAGCCCAAACGCTTCCTAAAACGGAATGTCGGGTTTCGAGACTAGTGCAGCCTCGACTCGGAACCCACTTCAACGGCTCTGGACCGGGTGAATACTCAGTGCTTAGGCCTCAGGCTTACCAAGTGAGTTGGACAGTTGAACGTATGCAGAAAACGCATTCGAAAGAGTCGCGCCTCGGAATCTGGAAAGGGCCGCTCCGGCCCCCGGGTGCATCTGAGTGGTTTGTTTCACGTTGAAACGCTGTAGCCGGAGGGTGCTAGAGAGGAGTGGAGCTGGGTTAGGGGGGTGGCAGGGGTCCATACGGATGTTGCCGGGTTAGGGTAGCCGAGCGTAGTCGGTCGTCGTCCCTTCTCTCTCCATAGAGCGCCTCGTGCGCGGGGGCCATTCCCTCAGTTCCTCTCCTGCCTGGTCCAACGCCGATTTTTCACCGCTATCGCTTGCTGCCCGAGCAGCCCGACTTCAAAGCTCACTGGCGCTGCCAATCACTTTCCCGCGCTGTCTTCGCACTCGCAGCAGAATGGCAGTTAGGGTCAAGGTATGAGGTATGATTGAGGTATGATAAGCGCTTATAATAAGCTCGCCGGCCGACGTCGCGGCAACTTTGTACTATTACGGACGCGAATTTGAAATTTAAAGTTGAACCCAACTTGAAAATAGCATTGTAAAACTTTCAAAAAACCGGCGCATCATGATCTACAAGTGATTTGACTTGACTTTCGCTGACAATCAGATATGATGACCAGGAACCCTGTGGGGAAAAAGGATGCCACTGGATGGGCTCGCGCTCTAGGGAAGGACAAATGATTAATATTTCATTTTCCTGTGGTAGGTGGAGAAGACCGGGACTGCCGAGGTGATACCTCAGGCTGGTGACACCGGCAAATTGTGCGAAGTCCCGGGCACTGGCAGGAGGAAGCATAACTCAAGTACTCACTTCACGTCCACATCAACTGAACTATGCAGCGTTGCGCTCAGTGACCCGTTACACCATCTAGCGCACCACCAATTTCTTTCAGGAACGTCACTGTCCTGTAACATGTCTGCAGATAATGTGGAGGCCATTTCCCTCATGAGAGGTCCGCTCGTCGGTACCTTCATTGCCTTAATGTACGTTTACTTCCATCGTGCCATTCGTAACTCTCCTTCTCATAGTGAATGGTCCAGTCTATATGGGGTCAGTTGCATGCAAGCTTTCTTCTACTTTCAAACGTACGAAAACGACAGCTGGAGACTCAAGACGACGGTACGTTGCGCCACCACCACGTGTCCTCAGGCAACTGTTGCTGATCGTGTGCAACCTCGCTCTAGGTTGTGATTCTCATGTAAGCCACGGCTTTGTTTGATCTTTTTTGCTGCTTTTGAATATGTTCAATCGTCTTAGCATCTTGGAAACAGCCCATGCTGCCACGTCCATGTGGGCAATGGACGACTATCTTGTGGCTCATTATGGCAACATAAGCATCCTGGAGTCGGGGACGGGGTGTGTGTCTGCGTTCTCTACTTTCGTGTGGCCTTTCGGTTTCAGCACTTAGACTATCTTTCCACACAGGGCGTTTGCGGTGAGTTTTTCCCATTGCCTCGGAAGTATTCTGTGTATGTATGTGATCCTTTGGGCCAAGGTGACGTACATCCTTGGAGTAAGCACTCGTTCGGTCTGGTACCGCATTTCAGTAGAGCTGATCTGTCAAAAGTTTATCATCGATTTCTATGTCTACCTGTGAGTCTAAGATTCGGTTCTCTTTCCGTCGGGTGGCACCAACCTTGGCCTCGCCCTTTGCAGTTACTTCACTTGGCGAATATGGTTGTGTCAGTGCACCTTTTCTGGATTCAACTCGAGGTGACCTCACGCGCCTGACCAGTCACAACGAATAAGTGGATTGTTTTTTTCATGGTATGCTGTCTTGAATCGGATTGAGTCACCATGGCTGATCTTCTGCAGTGTGCGGTGTGCACATCGCGAGCAGGTAAGCCTGACAGTGACTATTTCCAATACAATATGCTCATTCTCGACTGCCTTTCATTTTCTTCTGTTTTTCTTCAGTCCTCGGTATTTACTACAGCTTCTTGGGGTACGATGAACCTCCCGCTTTCTCTCTGAGTCTCTGACCCCCCTCATTGTCTCCCAAACACAGTGCCATGCAACCGACGTGGGCCGCCAGTCTGGAAGCGTGCCGAACGGTCTTTCTTGTCATCGATTTGCTCTTCGTCATTGGAGACACGTTTTCCGCCAGTGTGATGGCATACCATCTTGCCAAGTGTCGATCCTGGTTATGCGATCTGCGGTCTCATCGACCACTTCGAATGGAGACCGTGTTGAACCGCCTCCTCGTGTTTGTTGTTGCCACAGGCGCCTTGACATCGTTCGTCTTATTTTTATGGCTTTCAATTGTCGTGTGCTGGGAAGAGTAAGGTTCGCACTGACCCTCAACGACACAGGCTGGTGGACGTCATTATACTCATACTGGTACATCCCAACTCTTTCCTGTTCTCAGGTCCCCGGGCGCTGACCTCGAATTTCTGTTCTTTTTCCTCCATTTGTTTCCCAGGAGCTCTTACAACCGCATGGACTTGCCTTCGTGGGCCCCATCTTCATCCAAATACACCGTATGTCGTCCCTATTTCACCTCCCCTTTTCGGTGCCCCAAAAGCTTAATAGTGTCTGTACATATTTCGATGGCACAACGATGATCTGTCTGTAACATTTCGCCATCCCCTCGTTTCCCGGTGGTGGTCCAATGCAGTTTATTCCAACTCAGTTCTCGCCTCGTGGGTCTCCCGCTTTCTCGTTCTGGTTTGTTCTGTTTTTGGAGCACGCACGCTAACTCAGAACATCTCCCCTCTTCTACATTCCCGTTTCTCTCTCTTTTCAACCCAAACCCTAACCACGCCATGACAAGACTCAACATGCGAAATTCTATCTCCCCAAGGAACCGGGGTACATTCGAGATCCCCGCTGGCTTGTCTCTGCAGTTCAGAGGTTCCTCGAACGTTTCATCGGCAGTCTCCAACTCTCTGAACTCTGGGCCGGTCAAGGAGGAGGGGGAGGGGGAGGAAGTTTGATGTCGGTGAACTCACAATGTACGTATCGTATGTTCTTTTTATCCTTTACCCGACACTTAACTTTCCTGGTATTAGTGTCCGACGACGTGACTCTGGCTGACGACGCGATTCGCATTGCAGATCCCGTTCCAAGATAATACAACCGTGGAAGATGCGTCTTGGGGAGGAATAGCGTCATTGAGATCTGTCGCGTTAGGATGGCGAATGTCAATGACAAGGGAGGGCTGCGGTAGTGGGTGAACCGAACTGTAGATGTCTTGGTGGGCTTCGACGTCGTAGGACTCGTTGAAGTCGATTAGCGATGCCCGTTTCTTGAGCTCGTTCATTACAATTCGTATTGTACTAGCTCGAGTTGTGCGAACTTTTTGGTGGTTCAAACTTCAGAACAACTTGAAGTTGCTACAAAATATTGTCACCACGAAATGTGGAGATAAACGATTGAATCGGCGACTTTACATCGTTCAAACACTTCAACTTTCCGTGAGTCTTCCACTGTCGGATCGATCCCTAAACATATTACTATTGATCCAACTGGAACAAAGGCCACAGCTTGACGGAAGAAACGACCATGGTCTTTCGTAAGTCACATCAGAACGTGCATGTGAGGAGCGCTCAAGACCATGGCCTCGGATCCTAGCCTTCCACTGACATGCTGTCGTCCTGCCGATCCAGCCCTGAGTCATTCATGCCAGCAACTTTGTTCATCCTTCCGTCGGATATGAATCTCGTTCGTCAATCTTTTTTTTTCTTCGTTTCATCGCCGGTTCGCTTGAGCATTTTCCGTTTCGCACGACTCCTACGACATCTATAGGTCATGCCTTTGGAGAATCCCGTAGGCGTTGGCGACGCCAAGATGCATCACGACAGGCGGTCCACATATACCGGGGTAATGTCCCATGAGTTTCCCCGTTTACAGAACAGGCATGAATGTATGACAAAAGATAGCCTTCTTGCGAAGCACACTCATCCATACACCCTTCACACGGAAGTCTGCCATAGTTCATACACGTCAACTCCCTTTCCACTCCTTTCTGTCAGATGTCGATTACGTTCGAGGATCAGGTTATCTTCGTAACCGTTCCATCGACTCGTATCAGTCCGTTCTTGATCCTCAGGGCCGACACTGGTAACAGCAAGGCGCATCCGTTGCCACCGGCGATGTCGTTTACTTCTGGAAAATCACCGCGCGGTTGTCCTCTCCGAGCAGCATCGCTTCATTAGAGACACCCGCGTCCAAGTTCGACCTTACCAGGCGGTTGTAGGAGGCTTGACATGTCGATTTCGTGTAAGTTGCATGACACCGATTGGGTCTGATTCGAATTGAAGAAAACCTTGCGGTCATTGGTGAATCGATTTCCGCCAAGTAACCTACTCATGATATTTGACTTACAGGCGCACCTGAAGCTAATGCTATGATGCTCTTCCGCGTACACCCGAGTGAAAACGGACTACAATTGAGGATGTATGCGCCATCATCGGCGTCGTCTGTTATGTACGCGGTGAAGGGAGGGAGGTAGGCAGACGTTACATCGCACAAGACTTATCAGTGTCACACCGCATTTCGTTTCAACTTTTCTTTCCGTGCCTGTTGGCGACGCATCATGCAAAGTACATACTACAGCATATGTGTATGTGCACCGTGCTAACATGAGGCACAAGCTTAGCAGTACATACTTGCTGTACCCACGTGGTTCCTTTGCGGACGGTCTCCTCTTCGATTCCATCCCTCCCCTCTTGTCGTCTTGTCGTCCCCTCCTACAGAATACCATCCGATGTCTTCATCATCATTCAGGTGAGTCTCACATTGTCAGGTTCTAGTAGGCCACTCGCCAACACGACCGATCCTTTCTACTTAGGTCCCTTGTCCAAGGCCGTCCGCTGGTCGACCTCACAGATCAAATTGAACGGGATTCTGCCGTTCGGTTGACTGGTGGCGCATTCAGTGACGTTTACAAATGCAGGACCGGGTCTTCGTCCTCGGTGCTTAGCTCTGTCTGCTCTTGCTGGCCAATGCTATGCTGATCTCTTCTAGGTCGCCGTGAAGGTTCTCAGGTATTTTGAGTCTGAAGATGCAGAAGAGAACCAGAGGCTACTGAATTGCACGAACAACCAGGTCGACTCGATCCCATGCACATTTCTTCGTTTGTTAATACTCGCTAGCAGATCCGTCGCGAACTCGGTCTTTTGAAAAGACTCGAGCATCCTAATCTTGTTCCACTGCTCGGTGTGACGACTATCTTTGGACCAACGCTCGGGGTGGTGTTTCCTTGGATGTCACATGGCGCCTTGCACTCTTATCTCAAGAACAAGACCCTCACACTAGTTGAGAGACTACAGCTGGTCAGTCATCATTCCCTCTTTTTCGACCCCACGATACTGATGATGCGTAGGTGCATGGGATCGGATCTGGCTTGGAATATCGTGCATCTTCTGAAATCACGCCGTGATCCCAGTTTTTCTTATCAGACTGATGTCGTAGTCCATTCAAACGACGTATTCCATGGAGACTTGCACAGCGTACGTCCATAACCATAGCTTTGGTTTGAAGTTTTCTCACATCTCTACCAGGGGAATGTCCTCATCGACGAAGACCAAATACCGCGAATCAGCGATTTCGGATTGGCATGCACGGTCGAGAAATTGCAGCCTGGACTGACATACTTGCAACGATTGTCGAACTCGAGCAAACCAGGAGCGGTGAAATGTGCAGCACCTGAACGACTGTCTGGAAACAAACCGCACCCATCGGGAGACATTTATTCGTTCGGGTGTACGATGTTCGAGGTAAGGATGTTCCCGGATACCCGGACGGCCATTAGCTTAATTTCTCCGGTAGGTGTTGTCCGGCGATGTGCCATGGAAGGCAAAGACGGACTACCAGGTAATTGTTCTGAAGTTGACGACGCATGAATTTCCCTCTCGTCCAGAGCGTGGGACAATTCGAAACGAACATTGGAAACTGATGGTGCGGTGCTGGTCAGCGCGCCCACAGCAACGCCCCAGGGCAGGCGAGGTCGTAGTAGCGGTGCACACGTTTTTCTCTCAGAAGCAGGATGTTGACTGGCGTGATCGGGACATCCCCGAATTTCAAATCCTTTTTTTTTTCTGATTTACCGACCATAGCAGATACAGCAGTCCTCCGCAGCGCCCAATCGGGAATACATAGATACGTGCCCAAATAGCATACGTACATGCGTACTTGGTACAGTCACATCGATGCATCAACGCACAACCGTCACTTGAAACACTGAAATTGCAAACGGTGTCGGATTCTCAACTCTTCGTTTTTTTAGGATCGGCTTCGTAGATGCTTACTACTTTCTTCACGCTGAAGGCATTTGATAGGTACTCTTGCCAAACACTTATGAATTCAAGGCAAAAGGGTCTTTAGTTTTGTCTCATTATCGTGCTATCAAAAATGGTATAGAACAATCGAAATAATCTAGGCGATTATAATTTATCTGTTACGTATCGCTCATTGTTTCGTCCCACCATTGTTCAAGTTGGCTTCGAGCAGCTCCTCCCTGAGAGTCCCTCCTAAGGACCTTCAAGACGCCTTTTGAGTGTAACGCGACTGATAGTAATGTTATTCCTTTCCTTTATCTCTTCCAAAGTATGTTGAAAAAGCACTCTTCTGGGCAGTCTCCAACTCTCAGAACTCTGGGCCGGTCAAGGAGGAGGGGGAGGGGGAGGAAGTTTGATGCCGGTGAACTCACAACGTACGTATCGTATGTTATTTTTATCCTTTACCCGATACTTAACTTTCCTGGTATTAGTGTCCGACAAAGTGACTCTGGCTGACGACGTGATTCGGATTGCAGATCCCGTTCCAAGATAATACAAAAGGACAAATTTAAACTCGGCGACATGGCTATAGGGTGCTGCGACGCGTGTCAGGAACCTCGTGGTGTCATGATGGATTAATGGAATTAAAGATACATACCCCCTATCTCTATATATCCTTTCATCACCCATCTAGTTACCTGAGCAGCGTTGGGTTTCGAAGAGAGCACGACATACGTGTATCTTCCACGATGACTTGTACAGCGTAGCTTGCCGCGTGCCATTTTGCATGTGCGGAGTCCATTGGCAAGCATTGAGTCTCGGGGAGTCGAACTTGTTAATCCCCTCCCTCGCGTCAATTGCTAGCACTCGCTCTCATGTGTCCTACTCGCAAAGCGCGCATACACGTCGAATAAACGTCTCCGTTGCCAGTGAATATGTATCGCCAGCATGATTTCACTTCAGCATGATGACCCAAGGAGAGCGTGCTTTGGATAAGCTCGACTATCCGCATATCGCGCGCCTCGCAAACACGAAACGGGTGTTCAAGGTGCCAAATTTGGCTGGCTCAACGGCTATGGTCCGCATCTCGTTGATCGTGGGCGGCTTGTTCGTCGAAGCCGGGCAGCGATGAACTGTCAAGGGAGATCTTGAGCACCAGATGGAGATAGTTTGACGTAGACTCGACTGCATGACATAAATTGTCAAGCAGGCGCCGCAAAGAGCCAATATTAGGAACGTGTTATTTACATTGGTTGTCCGATCTCCTCAATGCCATGGAACTCGATCAGTTCCAGAAGTTGTGGAGATACTGTGTCGAGCTCCTAAATAGATCGCCTCGAACGGGAGAGACGTATCAAGTCATTAATATTATGTGCATGGTTTTCATTCATACTCGCCTCGTAACTTAGATATCGCTCATAGACAAGTCGAATGAAAACGACCTCTCGACGATACAACGGAAGACCTAAGTTGGAGAAGGATGTTATACCTCGGACGAGGGAGGAAACCACTGTTCCAGTTTGCGAACCATGTTCTCAACCTTTTTCATGTAGATCTCGACGTTCCGTGCCGTATCCGAGGGTTCACACGGCGGCGGGAATGCATCACGAAACTCATCCGAAAAGCTCGCGATCATGTCCTCTTCAGATATCCTTGCATGAAAATGAATCGGATTCGGGAATGAGTGCGGAGAGAACGAGTCGAGACGTACCCTTCTTCTCGAAGCATTTCCTCTCGCTTGCAATTCCACTCCGCAACCAGTTTCAGCCACTCCTGGCATTCCACCTTGAGCCGTTGGAAATACGCATTCTCGTCCTCGGAGAGATCGACGTGGAAGAGTAACTGGGAGGGCCCATCAAAACCCTCTATCGAACCCGGGAAGAAATCGTTGAATCGCTTCCACATCAGACACGATTCGGGCGCGGTCCACAAGTAATGAATGTACTAGACCGGGCACCAAACGACAACGTCAGTGATATCATCTCGCGAACGCAGCAGACTCACGAGCAAGATGAGACTTCGAACCAAAACAATGTACTCCCTCCGCTGTGCGTCCTTCCTGTTCAAGAATGCCTTCAACGCGCGCATTTCGTTCGCAGCTAGCAGTCTTACGCCCTGCTCCCGGCCGTCGCTCCGCGCCCGCTCATAATACGTTTGCCATTCGAGCACTTCGTCCGACTTGACCACGGCGAACTGGCGAAAGCTCTCGACGAGGGCAAGGAGGTTGAGCAAGTCGGGGATTTGTCCAATGATAAAGGTCGGTAATAGGATGTTGCGGGCGCAGTAGAATACGAGGGCGGGCGGGAGATCTGGGGAAGACGCGTCTTCGGGAGGAAGAGCGTCGTTGAGATCTGTCGCGTTAGGATGGCGAATGTCAGTGACAAGGGAGGGCTGCGGTAGTGTGAACTGAACTGTAGATGTCTTCGTGGGCTCGGACGTCGTAGGGCTCGTTGAAGTCGATTAGCGATGCTCGTTTCTTGAGCTCGTCCATGGTTGAATGTCAAGTTGTCAACGATTCGCTTTGTTGTTTTGAATTTGTTACTGTACTCCTTGCAACTCAAACACTTCAACTCTCCGTCGGCCTGAAACTCGTCTACACCGAGTCTTCCATCGGATCAATCCCTAAATATATTACTATTGATCCAATTGGAACAACGACCACCCGCCTCAAAATGTTCCAACCCAGTCGGCAGTCAGAACGTACCCAGCCATTGTCCATAGTCTTGTCATAGGGTGACTCCTCGTTCAAAGAGGGTCTTTCGTAAGTCATCAAAACGTGCATGTGAGGAGCGCTCAAGACCATGGCCTCCTAGCCTTCCACTGACATGCACCATTCCAGTCAGGTAGACTGTCGTCCTGCCGATCCAGCGCTCATTCATGCCAGCAACTTTGTTCATCCTTCCATCAGATATGAATCTCGTTCGTCAATCATTTTTTTCTTCGTTTCATCACCGGTTCGCTTGAGCATTCCCGTTTCGCACTGACTCCTACGACATCCTTAGGTCATGCCTTTGGAGAAACCCGTAGGCGTTGGCGACGTCAAGATGCATCAAGACAGGCGAACCATGCATACTGGGGTAATACAGTAAAGAACATAGCTCTATTCGTGAGTCGTCAGAACCTGCATAGGAGAGAGGCATGATAAAAGATAACCTTATTGCGAAGCACACTCATCCATGCACCCTTCACACACAAGACAGTCTGCCGTAGCCGCTCATACACCAACTCCCTTTCTACTCCCTTCATCTGTCAGATATTGATTACGTTCGAGGATCAGGTTATCTTCGTAGCTCGTTCCATTGACTCGTTCTTGATCCTGCCGAGGCTGGTAACAGCAAGGCGCATCTGATGCCACTGGTAATATGACCCCGCGGTTGTCATCTCCGAGGAGCCTCATGACGCAAGGGCTTCCCCAGAGAAAGTTCGACCTCACCAGGTGGTTGTGTCAGTTTGATCAGGTTATCTTAACATGTCGTTTCCGTGTCGGTTGGATGGTAGCGATTGGGTCTGGTCCGAATTGAAGAAAACTTTACAGCCGTTGCGGCAACGTTACGGAATCAATTTCCCTCAAATAACCCACTCGTGATTATTCCGCTCTGTGTCCTGCCAGCGTACCTCAGGGCTCAGGGCTCTTGGACTATAGATGATTTATGTGCTACGATCGGCGTGGGTGAGACCATGTTCTTGAGTGACACTATCTTTGCCAGAACGCCAACATCGTCCATTATGTACGCCATGAGAGGAAGGAAGCGGCAGACGTTCAAACGTTCTAACATCGCCTTATCGTGCCTAGACTACATGCTGTGCGAGGCACGAGAACAGCCTCAGCATATCTGCACCGTGCTAACAGCGCTCGATGTACCACGCCCAACGTGTTTCCTGAGCTGCGTGTCCTCTGTCCCCTCCCACAGAATAGTATCCAATCATTGCCGATGTCTTCACTCAGGTAAGTCTCACATTGTCAGTTTCTAGGCACTCGCCAACACCACCGATCCTTTTTACCCAGGTTCCTTGTTCAAGGCCGTCCGCTGGTCGACCTCACAGATCGAATTGAACGGAATTCTGCCATTCGGTTGACTGGTGGCGCATACAGTGACGTTTACAAATGCAGGTTCAGCGGCATGACCGGGTCTCCGTCCTCGGTGTGGTACTCTGCTGTTGCTAGTCAATATATCCTGATTTCTTTTAGATCGCAGTGAAGGTCCTGAGGTATTTTGAGTCTGAAGATCCAGAAGAGAACCAGAGACTACTGGATCGCACAAACAATCAGGTCGACTTGATTCCATGCACTGACAATATATTTGTTCATCTGTTAATACTTGCTAGCAGCTCCGTCGCGAACTCGGTCTTTTGAGAAGACTCGAACATCCTCATCTTGTTCCACTTCTCGGTGTGGCGACTATCTTTGGACCAATACCTGATGTAGTATTTCCTTGGATGTTACATGGTACCTTGAACTTTTTTCTCAAGAACAAGACCTTCACACTAGTCGAGAGACTGCAGCTGGTTAGTCATGATTCCCTTTTTTTTCGACCCCACGATACTGACGATGTGCAGGTGCATGGCATCGGATCTGGCCTGGAATATCGTGCGTCTTCGGAAATCACGCTTTGATCCCACTTTTTTTGATCAGACTGATGTCGTAGTTCATTCAAACGGCGTGTTCCATGGAGATTTGCACAGCGTACGTCCATAACTTCAGTTTTGGTTTGAAGTTTTCTCACATCTCTACCAGGGGAATGTCCTGATCGACGAAGACCAAATACCGCGAATCAGCGATTTTGGATTGGCATGCACGGTCGAGAAATTGCAGCCTGGACTGACATACTTGCAACGATTGTCGAACTCGAGTAATCCAGGAGCGGTGAAATGGGCAGCACCCGAGCGGCTCGAAGGAAGCAAACCACACCCGTCGGGGGACATTTACTCGTTTGGGTGCATCATGTTCGAGGTAATGTGACGTTTCCTGGTGTCTTCTGAGCCACCAGACCAATTTCTCGAGCAGGTGTTATCCGGCGAGGTGCCATGGAAGGAAAAGACGGACTGGAAGGTGATCGCTCTAAAGTTGACGACGCATGAATTTCCCTCTCGTCCAGAGCATGGGACAATTCGAAACGAGCATTGGAAACTGATGGTGCGGTGCTGGTCAGCGTGCCCACAGCAACGCCCCAGGGCAGGCGAGGTCGTAGTAGCGGTGCACACGTTTTTCTCACAGAAGCAGGATGTTAACTGGGATCGGGAGATCCTTGAATTTCATTTTTTTTTTCACGTACCACTTCCCGATTTAGACACCTAAGGCAGCGCCTCTTCGGCACCAATAGATACCTAAAAGGCCCACTTCCGATGTTACAGGTATCTAACCTCTGAGGTGTCAGGCCTCATGCTTCTAAAATGGATCCTCCATCTGAATCCATTCGAGAGCCTCATATGAGGTGCCAGATGAGCCTCGCCTGGCGCTTCTTTTTAGTAATAATAATAATACCCACGGATACTGCCCGCCC
>JBBPOK010000645.1:0-16457 GCA_038091415.1 Leccinum variicolor | reverse complement strand
TCGTCAACGTTGTCACGTCGCAATAGCACAACTCGGGACGGCGACGAAGATGGGAAAGTGAATGATATTGTGTCGTCGAATCGGGTCGTCTTGATGACGTTACGCGTTGCGGGTCGTTGACGTTGACATTGCGCGTGAGGGAGTATCGTTGTCGTCGATGTTGTCTGTGCGGTGCGTGTTGTCATCGTCAACGTTGTGCGTGAGGGAGCGTGCATGCGGTGCGTACCTATCATCGTCGTCATCGTTGCGGGTAAGGGTGCGTATGTGCATCGTCGTCGTTGTCGACATTACGGGTGAGAGTGTGTGCGTGTGCGTGCGCGTGTCGTTGTCGTCGTCGACGGTCGCGTCACGCAGGACCCGCCGCGGCGCCATGGAGTTCCATATGGGTATGGGGGTCAGCGCTCGCATGGGGGGATACCCGTGCGGAAGCCTACTTGAAGTTGAAGTTAAATTATTTACATTTGTCTAGTCGCCGTCACTGCTGTTGTACCATCGCCATCACGATTTCCCTCGCGTTCACTCTCGCGTGCAAACACGAACACGAACAGAGCGTTTGTGTTTGTGTTTGCATGCGAGCGCAGTGCTCGTACTCGACTTCCTGCCGTGGCGTTGTCGTTGTCGCACCGAGTCGCCATCATGATCATCGAGCCGGGTAGATGAGGCGTCGTTGTCGTCGTCAGAGGGGTGGGAGACGGAGACGGAGACGGAGAGAGGCAGGGCGACAAGTCATTGCCTGCTGGGGCAGAGAGGGCGGAGGGGAGGCGGGAGGCGAAGGGGGAAAGGCGGCTGCGTTCCCTGCCGTGTCGTTGTCGTTGTCGAGGGGTTGGGAGAGGGAGGAGGTGCACGACCACGACATCGAGTCGTCGTCATCATTGCCTTCTGTGTATGCAAATGCAGAGGATGCGAGGCGTTGCATAAGCTTGAGACGTCGACCTTGTTCTTTTTGTGATTTGTTTTGTCGGTGGTCTTCTCGTCGTGTCGCCCGGTATGATTTTTTATTGATGCCTTGAAACCTGATCTCGTGTCACCGGCCCCTCTTCTTTGTGTTCTCTCTCTCCTTACCCGAACTCATCGGTCTACGACCCCTATCAGCGCTCGGCCTTCGATGTAGCTCGTCATCATCAGTCTGCAGTGTGGCAATCGCAGATGGAGACGGTGGCTCCCGCTGCGAATTCTTGGCAGAACGGGAAGGATGGGAAGGGGAAGGTGCGAGGGACGACGATGACGCGGGTAGGCGTTCGCGATCGCGTCTTTCCTTGTTGGAAATGAACGACAGCATCTGGGTCGCATGTCCGATGGAGAGCAGGGTTCCACCCGATCCGATCCTACGGTCACGGGCATCGTGTCCGTTCGAGACACTCGGTTCCCATGCGCAGTGATCGAGTGTGTGTGGGCCAAGGAGGAGGGTGGACGCTGCTGCTGGCCCATGTGGGACTGGGACGCTTGGTTCTGAGATTCTATCGTCCGAGTCGTCGTTCGACGCGCTTCATCTTCTTTCTACAGCAGTTACACACGGTGCCCGGTCCCTCGGGGCCGGGACCCCATTTTTCGACGCACTTGCCCTCCTTGTAGCGGCCTGCCAAGCCGCACTGGCGACATATGCGTTGACCTTGAGCGTTGGTGGGAGGATAGGGTACGTGGGGGTGGTGAGGGACGCCAGCAGGGGTCGGGGCGGTCGGACTGAGGAGGGGCAGCGGTGGTCGGAGTGGGTGGTGGGGGCGGCGCAGTCGTTGTTAAGGGTGGTGCAGGGAGGCCTGCTGATCCGTTGGGCACTTTTTTCGACGACGACGTCAGCGGGCACGCGAGCGACGGGATGACATCAATAAACATAAGTACGTACTGATGCTCGTGGTGGAACCGGTTTTGCCCTTCTTGATGGGTGCGCCCGTGACGGGGGGCGTAAATATGTGTACCTGGTAGGTTCGTTGTTCGCCAGGGGGGTCGAGTGGACCTGGAGTAGATCCGGAGATAGGACCAACGACGGAGCGTTGGGTGTGGGTCACCGGTGCGTGATTTGGGTGTTGGTGGTGTGCGATCACGGCGCGCGGGGACTGTGGTTCGGTGCGGAAACGGGGATCTTCAGTCGATGCCTCGATGAGCATCTCGTCGATGGAGAGGGAGCGCTGAGAAGAACGGGAAGAAGATCGGGAGTTTGGGTGTGCGTTGGAGTGATGGGGCGGTGCGAGGGAAGACTGTACGGGGGGATGGGGGGAGGAGAGATGGTGGCGATGGCGTGGGCGACGTCGAGACCGCGGGGATGGGACTAGGGACGAAGTCATGTGTGAGATCTACGACGACGTCGTCACTACCTGCTGGGCGGAGAGGACCGGGGGGTGAGGGGAAAGGGTGAGGGTGGGTGGGGTGGTGGGAGGGGCAGACGTCGTCGTCGTCATTGCCTGCTGGGCAGAGAATTGGACGGAGGAATGAGAGAGGGAAGGACGAGAGGCGGGGGCAGACGACAACGTCGAGTCGTCATTGTCGCGTTGTCGTCCGTGTCGTCAGTCGCCGTCGAGTAGAGTCATTGTTGCGTTCTTGGTGTCGTTTGTCGTTGTCGTTGTCGTCTTGTAACTGCCGTCTTATTGCCTTCGTGGTGTGGGAGCGAGAGAACGGAGGGTGGATGGGCGAACAGCAACGCAGGTGGTACTATGCTGTCTTTGGATTTGCCGTCCGAGTCTTTGGTTTTGAGTCGTCGTCGACGGTTGTTAAGTTTGAGCGCGTCGCAGCTTGCCTTGTCGCCGCCATGCTACTATCTGATCGTCGTCTGTCGTGATGTGACACGCCGTTGTATCATCGTCGCTAAGTTCCGTGTGGACGAAGGAGCCGTGTGGACGAAGGAGAGGGCTGAGAGAAGCAAAGCTTCATTTCTTAAGTTTTTCGCCAACTTAGTCCCTGCTGTTCGTAATTGATCGAGATCGCTGATCCTTTGATCGCGTTCGCGTTCCTGCAAGCGTTCAACGTTCAGCGACGTACTGCACGATCACTTCGGCACGGTGAGTACCGTACTACGGCGACCCTCAAATTTAACCAATCTACTAACTCAAACAGCTCCTCGAAGAAACACTGTTTTCCTCTGCATATCCTCTCACGACATCTCCGAATGGGCTACATGACATGAACCTCCCTCTCCTTCCCTCCTGTCCAAGCTTTTGGTGTCGCTCCCGACTCGGACAGCCACCCCGTCTGGCCCAAATTGATCTGGTGTGCGGAGACGGCTTGGAATCGTTGATGACCATTGAAAACACTGCCTCGGTGTCCACTGGCGCCTTTGCATATGGACGATGAAGATCATGGTCAACGTCCGACAGCAGCTGAGAAGAGCGAGCGGAGCGCGTCCAAGTTACCGAATTGATTTTGAACGGCGGAGAGTAGCTCGCGTCGACGACGTGGGTCGCTGCGAAAAGTAAAATGAAGTGGTGTTGAGTGGGACGGGGCACCGCAAGAAAAATAAAATAAAATAAAGACGGGACGTACCAGGCCATGGAGGAAGAAGCTATTGTTGAGGTTAGCGTATTTGAACGTGATGGCTCGGTCTCGGGACCGAACAGTGTCGAGAACAAGGCGCGCAACCGTCTTGCACTTGTCCTCAATCTCTGGCGGGTCGTGTGAGCGTGTAAGGTGCGTGCAAAAGAGGAGATTCACCGCGATATTCCTGGTTCAAGCAGTCGGTTGGTCTCGATGCGTATCTCGCCGAGGACGGGAGTAGTGGCATGATAAGCGTGAACGAACGAGTCGGATCCAGGTTTTGCTGTGATAGCGATGAGGGAAGTCAGGTAGAAAACAAATCCAGGAAGGCGGAGCCGACCAGTGAGGATAGAAAGAGGGGGGAGGTCATACAGTCCCTCGTACAACTGAACGGCGAGAAGAGTGCTTGGCCATGGTCAAGTCGAGCCACTTGAACTTGTTGAGACTCCTTTAGTGTGATGGGGTGAAGTATAACCTCGATCACATACACAAGATGTACCCCACTAGTGCGCTCGTGACGGGGGACTCGGAGTAAACTGCAGCAATAATCAGATATGCTTGATAGAAAAGGAACATCACTCACTGCCCGCCCGCCGCCCTCCTCCTCCTCCAGGCACTAACTCCGCCATCTACTCATGAGCTCTATACTGCTCGAACAAGCGAAAGTCAATGTATCTGTTCAAATAGAAGGTGTCAGGGTCAGTCAAAGAATGTCCCTGAATCCAGCGTGTGTGAACCGCTCCAGCCGGGAACTTGGGTATAAGATGGCAAAGTTGAACGAGACGATCAACCGGGACCACAGTGGTGTTTGGTTGATGACGACGGGTGGAACGGCTGATGCGGAACATTCCAGTGACGTCGTCCATCTGGTGTAGCGGCTTGAACCAGTAGAGATAGACCAGCGGTGTTGGATAATCGCCAAGGTGGGGTGGCAACTTGAAAATTGCCCGTACTTGGGCCACGCGCAGGCCTAACCCAGGAGTTAATTGTGCTCACGCTATCACTGGGTACATACCATGCAGTCCACCATGCAGTCGCGCACCTTCAACATCCGTCAGAACAAGGACAGTGTCGAATCGAGCCGATGTAGCAGGTTTGCGGGGACCATTGGAGTGTGGAGGTGAAGCGTGGATCCTAGCGTAGTTCTTGCAGGGCATATATTGGCATTCTGGCAGTTGAATCGTGACGCTTTTGAAGCAGTCAAATCGATCGTGTTGATTGGCCCGGGGCCGGTGGTGTTGGTGGCCGTTAAATGGCAAGGTATCGAGGAACTCTTGCAGCGCTTCAATGAAACCTACAGCACCGTGATGTTCTTCGAGATGGCGGAGGGGTTTCTGGGGGAAGTGGGGGCGGTGAGATATACGGTAACGCTGACCTGCGCGGAATTCTCTAGTGAGAGCATTGCTGCGTAGTTGAGCATTGGCAGGAGTCGCGGGTCCGTCGGCTTGCCTACTACGCCAGGATAGAAAAGATTTGAAGCGGATGAACGCTTCTTGACGCTGTAACCACCTAGTCATCTGGATCGCGTAGTCCTTCCGATTGCTTGCATTGTACGCTTTTTTGGCGTAATCAATATGTAACCGTTCTGAATGCTCCGTGTTGAGACCATCAAGCGCACCCAATGCCTTGATCGTTGCTGCATAATGAGTCAATGAGTGCAACTTGGGGATATTAAAATGCTCCCGGCAATCCAGTTCGATAAAGATATCCTTCGCAGCATGGAAGTCGTCGAGTGATTGCTCTAGCGCTTGGAGGGTCTTGTCCGTTTGGGTCTGATATTGCGCGATGTAAACAAAGTCCAGCAGAGAACGAGCTGCTTTAATTACATCCGGTGGAGTTGCGCCAACGAGCGCACCGAGAAATACACGCTGAAGTTGTTTGTGATCGGTGCCGGTCCACTGTTTGATTTTGGATATTCCTTCCTTGAAACGGCGCAAACCAGAAAAAACCGGCATGGCCTGAAACCGAGCGTCGAAGTCTTTATTGCTCGTGAGCGCACTACACCATTTTTTGAGGTGATCTTTGAAGATGCCTTGGTGCAGTTGGTGGAGGATGTCTGAAGTGATAGCAAGGAATATATCAGTGTGGGGAAGGCTCGCCCAGAACGGGGAGAAGATACGACGAAGCCCGTCTGCAATAAACTCCGGAGGGTATTGCCCAGTGGCTTGCGCGTGTAGCGTTCGAACTGCTTGCGTTTGTTTGCGAAGGGGGAATTGACTATTCGCTCCCCTTTCGTTTGCCGGTACCAAGCATTTCGGGCATCGGTTCTGGGCACAGCACGCCACCAGACACTGTTCTGGGTGGTCCCCAATGTACGCCGCCAAGATTGGGTAGATGCGTCGCAAACGGCCGTCAGCGCAAACCATCTCGACGCCCTGCCTACCAGCACCCTCCAGCGGTTCCAGAATCCTCTTCATGCAGTAGTGAAACAGTCGCTGCTCAGCGACCGAGTTGTCGTCAAACGAGTTCAATTTCGACGTAGGTATGTACCCCAACAAAATCGAAGCTTGGCGAGAGGGTTGACGGCGAGTCTGCTTGGAAATGTTGCCAATGCTAAGATACACTGGCCATGCATTTTTGTCCCCCTTGAAGCGGGACAGCTGGGTCTTATCTGATGCCAAAATCACTGGCGCGATGGTGGCGCCTTCCGGCAAACGAGACTGATTGTTTGTTAGTAGGTGAGTTATTCAAGTCATTAACGAACTTATTACCTGCATTTCCCACCACCAATCACCCGTCCACATCTCATCATATACACGACACTGACCCTCAGGATCTGTGTAGACCTTTTCAGGTGCATATGCCATTTCTCCATGGAACGCAGGATTGCCGACGAGCTCTTGAACACAGGCAACGGGATCTCGCATCCAAAGTTCCATCTCGTCGTCGACGTGTCCATCACGACCCGCGCCGGCATCCTCGCCCTCAATCGGGTCACCATTGGTACGTATGAGTTCGCATTTCCACTCGGGACCGATGGGAAGTTGATCAACTACTTTCAAAAATGATCGTTTGTTCTTGAAGCTCGGGCGAGTGCGAGTACTCGTCTATTGGACGGTAAGTTCGTTTCTGTGTAGTTTGATATATGGTCGCTTACAATTGATAACTTCAGGAATTCTTCTGTAGCGCGCTGATTCACGTTGTTGATCAGCCAATTTGCTAACTCCCACTCTTCTCGATCAGTGAAGGGTGCATATTCCCCAGCACCCGAGGCGTCTTGTTCTGACTTGAAGGTTTCGAACTGTGTCTTCGTGGTTCCAAGGATATCTGCGGCGCGCTTCTCGTCGAACTCACGAGCATAGCGTGGCAAATGATCATTAGGGGCCCCGGGGATGCGCGCATTGACAGGGGGTTCATCAGGAGGCGGAGGTGGCGGTATGTCAACGTCCATTTCATCGTGCGCTTGGTCGTTGATATGTACATCGTCTCGGTTTCGAGACATATTGAAGAGGGAAGTCGCAGCTGCGATTGTAGTAGGTTTTGATATTTGTGCTTCCCATCGTGCGTGGCATGGACGAGAATGTGCGATATGCCTGCGGACACTGGTTCCGGTAGGGAAGGTGAGGCCACAGTGATCACAGGTATGTTTTACAGGCGGCATGGTAAGGGTAAGGGAGTGCGCTCGACCTTCCGAATGCGAGGCTTTCTTTCGCTGAGTCCGTTAGCCGAGGGAATCACTAGTTCGACCACCGGCTACGGCCTACACCTCGGCTACTACACACTCTGATCGCATCAGGGACGACAGCAAAGTATCCAACGTTTTGACATACTTACCAAGCAGATATTCAAGTATTTTCACATACATATCTTATTCGGTTGTGAATAATACACGCGTTAATTGACATTGATGTCCTCCTCTTCAAATCTCCTTCTCGACAGGCGGAGGCGGCGGCACCTCGTTGTTATCCGGAATTTGAGCCCTTGCGCTAAGAACAAGAACAAGGACCGTTACGAAAACGCGTCACGAGTTCTTGTACTTTGATTCCGTTCGTTTCGACCATGGAGAAGGAAAGTCGACGGGTTCCGACGCGAACATGGTAACCATGATGAGTAGGTCGATTAGTAGTTGCCTGGTACTTTTTTCTTCTGGTTTTGATGGACGCGAGCGATTGCCTCAGAAAATACCATTCAAGTTTGACCGATCGAGAACAAGGTCGAGGTCGCTTTAACCATATTTGATCCAGAAACCACGGTGCCACACCTCCAGCGCTTTCAAGAAGAGAACCCAGGAAGTACTATGAATATATATATATATATATATTATATTCCACAACACCTACTGTCACAGATCTAAGCAAAAAATACCAAGTATGATGGATGCGTAGAGTCCCCGTTTACGGTCGTCGACTCGTTGTGCGAGCAGCGAGCGCGTATAACTGGCTTGACGGAATTTAAAGGTAATGTGTAATAAAGCAAAGGGAGAAGCTCAAAATAGACTACAGTATCACGAACCATGCAGCGAGTATTGATTCCGGATGTAACATACATACGACCAAGACTTGCAGATAGTACTTATCATGTAAACCAAAGTTTCGCGCGTCAATTACTTGATATCGGACAAGCTCCCTCCGGCAGCTCTCTCCATCGCCTTGAGTACCATCTCCAACAGCTTCTCCATTCCTCCGTCCTTTTGCTTCTATTTTCCTCGTCGGCGACCACCACCACTTCCACCCGCTCCGTCTTCATCCTCTTCTTCCACATCCGCCATCGTCCGCTCCACCATGAACTGGGCCACGAACTGGACCCCCAACTTCAAATGCTCCCGATTACCCCATCGCCACTCGTGTGCTTGCGGGTTTTCGTCTGAGATACCGGCCCCTTGTGTAGCAGAGACCCTTCCGCGTCGCTTACCCGTAGTGGGTTTAGCATCGTTGTTGAAATTGACACGGTCAACATAACCTTGACAGACAAGTTGCTGGAGAAAGACATCGATGGGCATGGAGCGGTGAGTGGATTGGGCATTGGATGGGATGGTCCCACTCGGAGGGATATGTAGGCATTTTAAGTTGGCTCTCAGGTCCACTCAATAATACGACAGTTACTTTCGATGCAAAAGTCGAGCAGACAAGGCAAAAGGCGGACATTCAGAAATGGACCGTCCGTTGACAAAGATGAGAGCAAGGATGACGTGAAGCAAACCCAGCGCGGCAAGTTGATCGGCAGCGCTTAGGCAATGATGCTCCGATAGTTGCGCGGTACGTCATCGTCGTTATCGTCATTGTCGGGAACTTCGGCGATTTCTTCCTCGAGCAGACGTTCAAGGCGGCGTTGTCGATGATAGCCTCATCCAAGATCGAGCGAAGGATATATGTTTTAGAGCCTGCCGCCGTGGCTGAGGGATAACGGGGCAATTAGGCTGAGGCAGAGCAGAACAGAGAAGCCGACAGACCCTTTTCTTGACGCCTGTGACGTTTTGTAGGTCCTCTGGGGTCTGATCACGGTAATTGCGGGCTTGGAGTTCGACGAGTTCCATTGCAAATGTTTTCCGCGGGAGCTTTTGCGCCTTGTTTAAAACGGCATTGAACAAGCGGGTGAGCGAGCCAAGTACTAGATGCGCATTCAGGTGGATGAAAGTGTTTGTTAAGAGAAAAAGACCTTTCTCGTTGATGTCCTCGCGACGCAAAGAATGCGTTTGTGTTCGGCAAAGAGTGCAAGCCGAACTAGATCGTTTTTCTGTCTGAGTTCTGGTGGATAGCGGTCTTGTTCAGTTTTGGAGAATAGTCAAATGTATATCGTAATCAGGAGAATCATCCGTCGTCGTCTAGCGGAGTACAGCTCCGATCACTTCTTCCTGAGTCCTGACGCGCCAACCCCATAACTGTAACGCGGGAGGATCAAAGTGACCGGTCATAAACCTCCTTTTGTTTCGACGACGACTTGGACGGAACCACACATGGGCTCTTTTCGTGCAAGGAGTCGTTTGATTCGAACGACTTGAGTCGCGGCCAGCGTTGCATTTCGAGCGTGTTCAGATATCGGTTGAGCGAGAACTTAGCCTTGGCCTTGTTCACCAGCGAAAAATGATTCCTGTCGTGGATTGTGAACCACGGGCGGATGTCCACAGCAAGCGAGATCTATGTAGATCGACGCCGTCAGCAGTGCATGAAAGTACGTACCTGGATAACATACTCCTGGTTGGACACCCCTTTCTGTCCGGAGGCCGTCATCCTCACCGTTGCCCTTGCTGCGACGAGCATGCACGCACACCCCCACCACAACTCGTCGTGCCGTCGCCTATTATGCTCTCCGTGAGTACTGCGCTCGACTTATCGTGTCACGCCACACCCCCTCTTCGTTGGGGTGCACCGCGGTCCGCAGACGAGGTCAGACAATCACAGGATTTCTGTCGCGTGAGCACAGATGTGTCAGGTCGCGCATACACATAGCCAAAAGAAAAAGAAAAGGCGTAACTCGACTGACCCACTCCGTCTGCTTTCCCGAATGCTGTTCTCGTCCTCCTGACCGTCTTCTTACACACCTCGCAGAGATTGTTTGTTGAGCATGTTTCCGTATCCGTTGATGTCGAAGTCGCGTGCCACAACGAGACGGACCTTGAGGGCATCGTAGATGGAGTGTGACGGGCTCGGGAGTGCTGTAATCAATTCGCACGAACGACCTTTCGACGGTACTTACAAAATATTTTAGTTCCTTACCGGGTTATTTTTTCCTGTTGATAAATTCACAGAAGTAGAAAGTCACCTTGCTTGCTTGACAAGGTTTCTCTCGGGTGTGAAATTCGTGAGAAAGTGCAACCTGTCTTAGCGGGAATTGCCGCTTTCACTGTCTTGTTTTGTGCGAAACTTTGCTCGAAGTCGCGCGCACAGCGCGCGCCAAGTACTAACCGGGACCTAAGACTTCTTTGACTTCTGACCTTCCGCGTGCATGATTACAATTTTACAAGCAAGGTTTCTGCCGTCGCAAGACGGCGCTTCCGCAAGTTTTCCAATGACCTTGCAAGCAAGGGAATTGTGTTACATATGAAAACTACATATGAAAACTACATAGAAACATAGTCGTTCACAACAGGTATAGGTATAAGCATACGGATTATAAATCAGATGAAATATTAGCGCAGGGAGAAGGAGAATCCAATTTGCAAGGGGGCAAACTACTTCTACGGTCCGAGTCAGAATCGCTGTCACATGAATCAATATGGTCTATGTTTATGTCGGCAACCGCGCCGTTCAGTAAAGAACCTTTGAGGTGACCTGCTTGCAATTCAGCCTCTCTCAACAGTTCTTCTGCTTCCTCACAGTCATCTACGGCCATCGACTGGATGATTTCAACTTCCTTCATGCGAAGACGCTGATATGTGACGTGCGCCGCGAAAGTGGCACGAGCTGCTCGTGCGAGCTCAAGCATCCGCCGCGCATGTAGCTCTTCGACCTCTGGCTTTCTCCTTACCGTTGTCTACATATAACTTTGTTCAGTCAATAATTACAATGAAGAATGTCCACATACTGACTGATGTAAGCAGGGTTTTAGCTTTTTTCTGAGGTGAATCCCCTTCGTTCTCTGCTTCAAGCAGACGACGCTTCTGGGCAGCAATCATAGTCCGTGGAGACCCACACATAATAGGCTTCTCCTTCGGCTTTGGCGATGGAGGGCTGCCAGGCGATGTTGCTTTTCGTGACAACATGTCGAAATCCCCGACAGTACGGCGGCGGGAGGGGCTGGATGATGGTATCGACAGTGGTGGGGACGGTGGAACATTGGGTGGACTCGACGAAGGGGGTGCTGGCGAGGTCAGTGAGGTCTGAGGTCCCAGCGGCCGTGGGTCGGGGGGCTCCATTGCAACGTGCGAATACCCAGGAAACAGGAACTGTAGTAGTTTCATCGAGTCAACACTTTTTAAAGTCAGCGACCACCAGACTAAACTGTTCATTTATATATGCATGTCGATGCGAATGTTTCGTGCGACATCCATGCATGCATGAGTATCGTATGGGCGCGCACCAAGTCCCTGATTCCGCCTCGTGTTTTCTATTTTTCAATTGAGTCCGCTTTGGACCGTTCGGACCACAAACTCCCGTCGCGATCCACTGCTGCTTTTCGGATCCACACGCCATGTGGCCAAGACACAAGGTTCGATGATGTAAAGTATGGCAATGAGTTGGGTGTGCAGAAAGAAAAGGCCAGGTTGGCGGGATCACACATATTCATATTGCTTGCCTGGTATCCAATCAACAATGCGTAGTCGATCATCGATAATGTCAAGCTGTGAACAATTATATTAGTCCATTGGACATATTCAAAAAAGATCCGGCAATTTTGGGAGAGACCTACAATTTAGGCAGCGGTGAAAAGGTGTCAAAATGAGGGACTCCCGATGAATGATCGATGAGGGAGAGGACGGCGCGCACAGCCCTGTAGAAATCAGATGCAAGGAGCACACGGAAATGGTGGGCCATGTCCATTAAAAGGTTTGCATGGCAGACTCGTTGTGCGCAGACGAATTATGAGCTTGCTGACCCTGCTGCTGGTGTTGGTGTTGAATGTTTGAGTCCTCCGTTGCCAAGAAGTAATATAGGAGAGTGGTGAAGAAATTATCTTTGTCCTGCGAAAGCATCGGGGGATGGAAAAAGTTCCTCGGTGAATCTTCCACTGGAAGCATGGGAGGGTGAACAGCTGAAAGGGCCGTTCGGCGGGGAGGTGTCAGAACCACGGAAGACGCTGTACAACAAAAATCCGTCGAAGAGCGGCGAGAATGAGACACAGCGGAGTCTATTTCGAATTTGCACCGCCAGTTGTGTCATGGTATGAATCCAAGTACGCTTTCTAGTGTAGAAAATTGACAATATGGCGCTCGTTCAAGCCCATCTATTCACTGGTCAGTCGAGAAGGTTGCTCATGCATACCTGTGCTCAGTTTACTGATTGTTTCCGTTCTTCCGTTGTAATGATGTGACCTAGATATGTTGGCGAAACACTGTAACAGCTCCAGAGTAGTACATGAGACTCGGAACAATTGTTTGACAATTGTTTGTTCAAATCTGGCAGCGGGATGGTCAGCTAGTCCGATTAGCTGGTAGCCGACGGTAACCGAAGGTCACAATCTCCGAGAGTGATCAGTGACTTGCTGAAATTCTAGGTTGCACGTGTTGTCAAAGCCGCATTCTGACAGAAATGAATTATTATATATCATAGCTCATCATGCAGGTGTTTCCCGTTCATGCGGCTCATCGTCGTTCGTTTTTGAGGAGAGTGCGCACAACGTATTGTTCGATTTCGTATGTCATACTGCTTCCGTGATACCCAGAGCTGGAATCCCTTGCAATTTTAGTGTGCCGTTGTCGAGGTACGAAAAAACACAGCTTTTTATGTAAATTGAACACTGTTCTCAAAAGACTTAAAAGACTTCTGATAGGTGTTCCGGGACAGCCTTCCAATTGTTTGACATGTATGCTGTTCCGTATCAACCGAAGAAATCGATCGAACGTAGTATGTATGCGTACATCGTTTAAATCAGAAAGACTGGCCGCCGTCGCCACGGAGTTCGGCGAACTCCGTTGGAGCGCGAGTAGCAGCATCGCATCCATTTCTTTACATAAACAATACGTAGATACACAGACCCGAGAACTGAGACACCTCACGGCGCCCGCAACGTTAACATGAGAGGCTGCGAGAGAGGACAGAAAAAGACAAAAGAAATACGATACCATGATCCCTCGGTTCGCGAGGACCGATCGCGCATCCGCACGAACGTCTCACTGGCAATGATTCAGGCTCATCATGTTACCGATGCCCTTCTCTTCTGGGAGCCAGTCTCCATTGTTGACGCACAGAACTTTCATCCGCTCGTGGTAAAGCAGGTCTGGAAGCAAATTCGGCATGATAAGGAAGTATTGGCAGCTGTCGGGCTTGCACTGCGGTCACCTCCACCATCGAGTTATGAACCGCGCGTTCGGCACGTTAGTCCCGGGCCATTCCCTAAGAGGAAGATTGATCGGGCGTCAATACTCGGCGGAGGAATGGTCTTACCTGGTTGATCTCATCTACCAATGAAAACGGCGTGCCTTTTTCGGTCAGACTCATCAAGTAAAGGATGACGGTCGTCAGAGAACGCTCCTAAGAGAACCTTGTCAATTCGCAATTCGTGATCCCTTAAATCGGGACTGAACTTGAACGAAGCTGTAATAGAAGCTGCAGCTTCTCCCTGTCACGGAACTTAACGAGGATCTCGATGGCCCATTTATCGTAATCTTCGTCACGGGGGACTGATTCTTATCTCGCCAGCGCAACCAATCCCTGTTCAAATCATGTGAGGTGTGAGACTGTGACTCACTAAGCGTTAATCTCGCTTACGGTCAAAGGCAGATGAGAACTTTTTCCCGATAGGTTGGTAAGTAGCTCCGTACGCCGTCTCGACAATTGCCGTACATATCTAATTTATATATATGGAGTTCGAGCCGGGGACATGGCGCACAACTTGGCGCCACTACGATCTGCAAGTATGTGACATGCCATGAAACCTCTTCGTCGAAATACACATGTTTAGTAGTTGGCGGCAAATAATGTATACCTGTGTTTCCACCGTACCGGGACAGGCGCGTTGCGCCACTACGAATATTGTGGAAGTGAGCACACTAGAGACGATCGTGATTTCGGATTACAAGACCCGATTTCGTACCCTTACCCGGCTCTCTGATGGGCAAGGACCAGGACGAACAAAACCACGGGTAGATAGACCTGTGAGAAGCCGTCATCCGCGATCACCAGTTTTTTCATTTTATTTTCGAATCTCCTTGGAGACCTGCCTCTGTGCACATGCAGTGAATCAAGCGAGTCCTGAAGCACGATCGCGGACGATCCGTGCAGCACCCAAATTGACGCAATAAGGTGCGAGGACATGATCATTGACCATACGCTCACAATATACTTAGCATAGTAAATGAAAACATCGCAAAGGATAGATATAGTATCATGCCCCTTTCGTCCCTGACGAGTAGAAACGCAACCACGTTGGAAACGTGACGGTAAGGGTACATTTCCAGATTCCTGCTGATGCTTTCTATAAGTTTCGCAATGTATGCTTAATGAAAGCACACGCACGATCAAACGAATCCTCTCAGTCAAGGACTGAACTACATCCTTTCCCTCCTGGACCTTACACGACGTGAGTTCCTACGATGTGATCGACGCCGATGGACGATATACCTTGCTCAATGGTTTCGGATGCGGAGGACGTCCAGTAGTAGTACCACAGTCGTAGTCTCCGTGTACAGCCACGTCGCTCAGGCCTGGGTTCGCAGGACGTCCCTCAGTGTTGGTGGTCACGGTCTCCATCTGCACGAGCTCTGGCTTTCGAATTCCTCTTCTTCTGCAAGGAAAGATGAAGGATAGCATCTGCGAGCCCAATGGACAACTTTGAACACCTAGTACATGTCCCACAACCCTCCTGACTGTTCGCTAAGATGATAGTTTAGACGAAGCACGTTCATTAGGCGTTCGAGGAGCACTCACTGGGTTACTGCGACCTTCGACCATTCAACGAGTGCAGCTTCTCTGATCCCCTTCTTCCATGTTCCTAAAGTCCGAATGAGTCGAGACAACGGCAAACTATCTTTGTTCTTCCTTGAACGTATCTCTAGGGCGGAAGTCATGAGGTAGACCGGAGGCTGCAATGTGGAGTGAGAGGCGCCTCGTTCTCACGATGAACAGATGACGCCGACAAGGGGGCCTTCCGCAGCGTCAACACGGCAGCAAAGTCGGAATGAATTGATCACGAACCTCGTCGTAAGTGAAATGATCGTCAGCCTTGAGCGTTGTGGGTGGGAGCTCGACCTGCGCCTTATGATGACATGTCTCGAACAACGACAGGAGTTCCGAACTGTATTTCGAGTAAGTCTTGCTGTTCGACTGTAATTTGACAAGTTCTTTCTGAGGTTCTCTTTCTTCCGCCTTTCTAAAATCAGAAGGAATTGAGGCGGCCTGAAGTATGGCGGTAGGAGACCATTTAGATTACGGAGCGTGATCGTCGAAAGGTCGTCCGTGCGAATTGATTACAGCACTCCCGAGCCGTCACGCGTCACACCTCCGTCTACGATGCCCTCAAGGTCCGCTGAAGTATGCTGGTAAGAGACCATTTGAATTACGGAGCGTGCGCGACAGGTCGTTCGTGCGAATTGATTACAGCACTCCCGAGCCGTCACTGGGACACATCTACGACGAGCGCGTTGTGGCACGCGATTTCGACATCAACGGATACGGAAACAATTTGTGCTAGGTATGTAAGAAGACGGTCAACTCGGATCGTTTTCACTGAATACGACTTCGACGAATCGAACTGGCTCGATTGGAGTCACAGATCGATTAGATCTCATACTAAGCCTCACTTCTCACAAGCCCCACTGTTGCCTCAAGGTACCGATTGATCACCCAACTTTGCTCATTTCGCTCAACGCCGAGGGTTCGAACTGAATTGCCAGTCCAACATGCGTCCAACATGTGTTCAGCATGTCGGCAATGTACGTCATTCTCAATTTCGTGTACCTCAATTCCACTCATAACTTAAGTATGGCCTTGGAGAAGACGCCTCGTTTGCAACCCAATGCCCCCCCATCGCCGTGAAACCACCCATACCCACGGATCCGCCCCCTCTGGCGTGACTCCCTTGCCCCAACCTCCCTTGCCCCAACTCGCGCTCACCAGCGTTCCGTACTCACTGCCCGTTGGACTTTCGTACATCCCTACTACTGTCTCACCTGGTGGGGATGGTGCTCCGGGTCTACAGTTTCCGCCCACCTCCGCTGGTATGGACGACCACACCGGCGCCATGTCTATGTTTCATGTGAGTTGCACACCCATCTTATAGAATCGTCCGAGTCTTACCCTCAATACCATAGGGCGGGACAGACAATGACCTGCCGCCAACACAAAACCAGCTACGTGGGGGATTCGATTTTACGTCTCAAGCCCGACACCGCCTCTTCGCCGACCCCATATATCCGCAGTTACATGCCCTACGCGGCATTAGTCCGTACTCAGGCTCCCTCG
>JBBPOK010000644.1:0-16482 GCA_038091415.1 Leccinum variicolor | reverse complement strand
GGAGCCTGTAAAATTGCTAAAGAGTACAGGACGAGTCGTAGCGTAACTAAGAGCTGATGCGGGCTCGCACGGAGTCGTTGCGAGCTCACGGAAGTTGTGCGGGACTCCGAATACGCGTGCGCATCTGATGTAAAATTGCTAAAGAGTACAGGACGAGTCGTAGCGTAACTAAGAGCTGATGCGGGCTCGCACGGAGTCGTTGCGAGCTCACGGAAGTTGTGCGGGACTCCGAATACGCGTGCGCATCTGATCTAAATGTAAAAGGCTTGCCTTGACGAGGCAAGGGCTACAAGCTAGCAAAAAGGGAAAGGGATGGTGGGTAGCTCGAACGGTCAGATTCGGATATTGACCGGACGACAAGACGAAAGAGAGTGAGAGCAAAGTGATAGGAGCTCCACGGTTAAGAGGAGTCGCCTAGATCACGTGTGCTGAGTCACGATCTCTGGTAGAAACACGCACGGCCCATTAAATTTAGTAAAATAAATGATACTTCACATAAACCGCCTATCATATGACAGGCGTGACTGGATGGTCTCGTCACGGGGGTAAAGTCTCCAGACGTTCTAGGAAGCATTTGCATCGTGTGTCAGCCCATGCGCTTCCTAAAACGGAACGTCGGGTTTCGAGACTAGTGCACGGTGATCATGACTGTGGTACTACCACCGGACGTCCTCAACATCCGAAACCATCGAGCGAGGTAGGTTGTCTGTCGGCGTCGATCAATCGTAGGAACTTATGTCATGTCAGACACAAGAAGGCAAGGATGCACTTCAGCTTCAACCCTCGACTCGGATTCGTTTGAGCGTGCGTGTGCTTTCTGTGAGCATACATTGCGAGACTCACAGCAAGCATCAGCGACGATCTGGGTATGCTACTCTTGCATTCACGTTCAACCCACATGGTTGTGTTTCCGCTCGTCAGGGACGAACGAGGAATGATACTATATGTATGCACAGTACTGGGCGTCAAGCGAGGTAGGTCGTCCGTCGTGTCGATCACGTCGAGGGTCAAGCAGTGAATTCAAGTCGAGGATTGAGATGGCATCAGAAGGACATGTTTCGGATACGGACATTAACAGCGACGAAAGACATTGACCAAGGCATTACAGATGGGCCACCTGATGTGGGATAAATGGTAAGATAAGAAAACGAGTCGAAATACAACCAGGAGTCACAAATCCGTCACTAATCTCCCAATAGGCTCAAGTTGAATTTCTTCGTCACCCTCCTCGCCCGGACCGCTCCTACCACCTGCGAATGCGATTGCAGAGACAGAGGTATCGTGTCCAGCAATGTTCCTGCCACGAGAAGAGATCCCAAACCCACTGTCGATCCGGAGTGTATCCTTGGCGTACAACTCCCGAATGCTGAGCACGAACCGAGGCATGACGGGGAACATGGTTACGACCCAAAAGAGAGATAAGAAAATGTACCAAACAGGGGTTAGCGTGTATTCATTCGCGTCCGCTATCGCGTCCGGGATATTTTGGAGCAAATTCCTGTGTGGCGGAGAAGAATAAGTTTGTGTGGGCACACATTGACCGTGAAGTAGCGACAAAATCTATGAACGACATACAATAAGACATAAAAGACGCCCTCCCTGACGATCAAGGTCATATACCGGTTGAGCTGCCACTGCTTCGTCGCCTTGTACATCGCAGTTGATTCCTTCACGGTCGGGATGAGAGCAAGAACCAGTAATAGGAGATCCAAGAGCGTCGGGTAGATGACCACATATTTGAGGTAAGGCCCTATTACAACATACGCTTCGTTGCAAACCGAGTAGTTAATTATTTGGCTGATTGAAACTGAAGGAAAGGGGAAAAGAGGTCTTCTGTTCATAATGCAATTAATTTTGTTCAAATAGTTGGATCCATACCTGTGGCATCAGTATATGGATTGTAAAAGACAGCACCGAGAACAAATTGCAGAATAACCTGGAGTGTGTAACCAAGTAATAGGATGCCGAGGATTGTCTTTGACCGATTCCACATAGCATAAACACGCAGAACCATGAATACTGAGATTGGAGCCGAAATATAAGATGAGGTGACAATGTGACTGAGACCCAACAACTCACGATCAGAAGTGCAAACGAACACTACTAGTGCCCAATCATGCGAATAAAGGAGTCCAATACCTATGAAAGTATAGATTTCAATACAGCATCATCCATGGTAAGGATAAACCACACTTACACCTACATCATCATGAACTAGAATGTATTGTCTGTGGAATAAACACGTACGTCTACCACACCAATGCATTATTGTGGCAGTTGACCCTTTTAAATGGAAAAGCCGACCTTCAGTGGACCGGGCACGAATGTAGTGCCACCTTGAAATGACGATGATCAACGTAGCAACCTCGACTGAGTGTCTTGGTTCAACATACTCACTGAGTGAATTAGACCTTCATTGAAATTGGTCAACTTTTTCTCGATAACACGCGTTGCGGCAGCATGGACTCACACCGCAGCATAGATACCAACATAACGGACCTATTGGATGTGAACATCTATAGTACTATATCAGAAGAGTTGTACCCACTATAACAAACAACGTAGAGAGCCATGTCCATGGCTTGCTCTGCTGTTTTATCAGCGATAAGGTACATCGTTTACACCAATGGTTTCCGAACCCATATGTATTCGATCTATTCAGCTGTTGAGTCGTGAAACGAGATCGGAGAGCATGTATGTACCTCTTTTGGAAACGTGAGGACTATGGGCAGAGCAGTTGCAATATTCCATTCAGTATGACTTTTCTAGATGAATTGTTAGACTGCTTATACTATAATCATAGGCCACAAGGGCGACCGCTGCAACTGCATTCCAGCACGTCAGACTCGTAAACATCGATCATATTTGTAGTGGAACATACTTGATGCTGCGTTGTTTAATAGCTGGAGTTGGATAATCGATTGCCATATATCAGATGACTCGGACGACATGTATGGATACGGTGGTCGACAACCTCTGAAAGACAAGGGTGAAAGTGAGAGACTCGACAAGCCTGACCTTCATTTGCTTGCCACTTATATCGTGCTATCGAACCGCATTCTGCGGAGATGAGTTTCTGTGAAGAACTTTTTTGCTCACAGGCCGAAGCTTGAAGATGGCAGTATAGCAGGACATGTACTACTACCGGTGAAATCGCAATAATCACCGCTTTCAGTTTCCCACAGGAATATAACTGTGCATTGAGTTCATCAGTGATGTAAAGAAGGTCTGGCATTCTTCCTCGTGCCCGCTTTACTTCCCCCTCGCCACTGAGGCGCACTGTTGCACTAGTGGCTACCTGTGCTGCTCCGTCACCGTCACCGGGGTTGTACACTTAAATCAAAACGAATGGTCTGAAAACCGTTGGTCTCGGTCAGTAAATAGGAACGACTGAATGTACTAACGCCGCAAGGGGATCAATCCAATCACGGCAGCCATCGAAGGCGATAAGTACACATTAAGATAGAGATCGAAATTGATATTACTCGCCTTCCAAGGGATTTCGTCACCACGTAGTGATGATCAGAAATCCATCAGGGGCATTGCAGGCGCCATCTTCGAGGATATAGATGCCGCGTAGTCGTGTCATGTTCACCGGGGACCGCAATGCACAAACGACGAGCACGAGTCGACAACCGGCACGTTGGTCACTAGTATAGACCAGCACGACGCTAGGGACAAAACGAGAAAGGGGCGCGGGAGCGTATATATAGGGAAAAAAGGAGGACGCGGGACCACACAGATCCACGAGCCTCAGGGGTAATCAGACTCTCTGACAAGTTGCGAAGCGAAGTGTATGTCCGGGACCACACTAGGGCGGACAGAAAAAGTATATTACCTGTGGGATAACAAACCATACTAGTAGCCAGATGAAGAGAAATCTGGCGTAGGGTTATGGCTGAGCCGCATTGACCAAATGGACCCTTTTTCTACGGACACTTGATGAGAGCCGGAGAACAGCAGAAGTGAGGCAAAAACGGAAGCTGCCAACGCCAAGGTTCTCTACATCCGAAGTCGTCAATCAGAGTGGGAGCAGCGCTCTATCATGATGCAAACCCAGTTATGAATGAGATCATGATGAATAGTTCGAGGCTGAGGCGACTGTGCTAAGCCTCCGTTCCAACGTCTATGCATGAGAGGGTGAATATTGGAAATCAGGCATCGTGCTATCGTCTCTTTTGATAGACATCTTCCCACCGGTGAATGTATAGCGACGGTCTTCGGAGGGGAGGGTATGAGGTGTAGATGTGAAACCGTAATTCTTCCGCAACGGATTGTAATTCGGACGTTCGGACCATGATAGCATCGGCATCGACACAGGGTTCGGAGTGTCTATGGGAGCGGGGGCAGGGCGGAGCGTAAGGCTTGGTACGATCTCGTTTGCGGATGCTGAAAGGCTGGGGGACGGAGTCGCTCGACGATCTAGCTCAATGACGGGGAAGAGAGGGATGGGGGATGAGCGCGACGTCAGACGTATCGGTGGTTTCAGAGATGCATGAATATTAGTCGATGCCGCTCGCTCAGGTTCCCAAGTCCCTGAGCAGATAAACTTCAAATATTGCAAGGTTCAATATACCATCGCATCAACTACAGGTTATGAAAAAAGGCCTCGTGATCCGAAATGACGCTTACTTCTAGCAAGATCACCTTCCTTACTTTCATGATATTCTACAGTGACATTGACGAAAACGAAAGCGAGTCAGAGAAAGTAAACAGAAAAAGGTGGAAAAAACTGGATCGGCTCACGTAGACCAACTTGTTCGGCGTCGCGTTGAACGCACCTGGCTCGCGAGACCAGGGAGTAATCCAAACAATGGGATCTTCATCTATTCCTTCTCGGAACCAGCCCCCGTCTTATTGAGTTCTCCTGGCCCTGATAGTGCTTACGCCGCCTCAGTGGCCACCACCTCCCACCTCGTGCGCATTGTTTGGCACGTTGGCAGAGGCGGCAGTGTCGGCAAAGATGCGCGCGTGTGCGAAATCCGGCCCAGACAAATACCGATGAGTATCTTCGAGCAGGGCGTTGGACTTGTGGATCGACGTTCAGCGTACCGTGCGACGCCGCCAGGGAGTCGGACACCCTCAGCGACTTGGCGTCAGAGGGCGGTGGCGTATGTGAGGAGGAATGCCGTGGCACTGAGCTGGGATTGCGGTGGTGCGACCGAGCCAGTCGTATGATGTTTTCGGAGGTGGTGATGTGGATGGCAATTTCCCCATGTATCATTGCAGAACTAGTGAGATTATGGGAGGGATTTTTTGCGCGAGCAGGGATGCATCGAACGAGCTCAGCCGTTGGCGAGGACATGGGTAGTAATCTCTCGAGGAGTGATGATACAATCTAGAAGTACGATTAATCAGATGAAGCAAGTTAGCAAATCACATGCCTTTGCTCCGTCTAGTCACTGCAGCATCCATCATCCATCTCCACACATTGTCGTACGTCCATGATGAGCGCAAGTAGCTCAGAGGCAGAAGGTTTGTCCTTCGATGAAACACTATCTATAATGGAAGATTTCAGCACGCGAAACAAAGTTGGTAAGCAAAGAAGGATGAGGACAAGATGAAACGAAACGCATATAATCGTATCCCATCATGGACGTAAAAAGTATGATGCGCTTACTTGTCGAACACACTCTCGACACTGCTCATCGCTCGCAACCACGTCCTTCCAGCCCATATGCAAGACCCGCCAGGAAAGCGTGAAGGAACGGCAGCTCTGTCCCTTCAGGGATCGCATCGAATATCTCATCGCCTTCATTGCCATCATCGCTTTCACCGAGAATGCATGAAGGCTAGATTGCCTCCAAGTCCACGAATATATCCACCATTTTCATGGCAAGGACCTCGGTTATAAGGCGATGCAGTGTATCGTCACGCGCACGTTCAGCACGATCGGAAGCACGGACAAAATCGATGTAACGACTGGCTGATGAGGTTGAGTTGGACCGCTGCGTATAGAGAAAGGAGTGTGAGGGCTTGAGAGGGTTAAGTCGAGCATATATAACTAGAAAACGAATAACCTCACATGGCATTTTGATTTAACTTCATTCCACAGCGATCCTCTGTCTGTGAACTTGCGAGAACCATCGAATTTTCCGCGTCATGACTGCGAGACGGTGAGAGGTGCTCGCTGACGTGATACAGTCTGAAAAAAAGGACTCTGTCACCCCGGACGACGAGGATGAAACAGAGAGACTGGCATGACCGCATCTGGACTCCACTGCTCGACTCTCACGCCCCATTCCTCAGGATTAATTCGTGGTATCAAGAGGACACGCACGTGAGATGGACATGTGCATGAGCGACGACAAGGCGTTACAGAGGCCAAGGTTTCGACGCGGAGTCGCGAGGAGTCGGTGTGCAAGCGATTACATAACCCATCGGAGTCCGGACCTCCACCGTTGGTCGACCCCTCCTACTAACGCATACCTGTCGGGACAGCTCAAAGTGTATGTGTTATGGGGAGTATGTATTATTGGAGAGACCACAGGGCGACAAAAAGCAGTTCGAGGAATCTAAAACCTATGCCTTATGAGGGAGTCGACTGTATGTAGTACTACTTAGTAGGAATCACAAATCCGTCGCTAATCTCTCCCAATATGCTCAAGTTGTATTTCTTCGTCACCCTCCTCGCCCGGACCGCTCCTACCCCCTGCGAATGCAATCGCAGAGACAGAGTTATCGTGTCCAGCAATGTTCCTGCCACGCGAAGAGATCCCAAACCCACTGTCGATCCGGAGGGTATCCTTGGCGTACAACTCCCGAATGCTGAGCACGAATCGAGGCATGACGGGGAACGTGGTTGTGACCCAAAAGAGAGCAGAAATGAGATACCAAACAGGGGTAAACGAGTCACCACCTGCGAATGCTATCGCGCTCGGGATATTGTCGAGCAAATTCCTGTGGAGAAAATAAGTTTTGTTTGGGCACATATTGACCGCGAAGTAGCGACAAAAATATATGAACGACATACAATAAGACATAAAAGACGCCCTCCCTGACGATCAAGGACATATACCGGTTGAACTGCCACCGCTTCGTCGCCTTGTACATTGCAGTTGATTCCTTCATGGTCGGGATGAGAGCAAGAACCAGTAACAGGAAATCGAAGAGCGTCGGATAGATGATAACGTATTTGAGGTAAGGCCCTATTACAGTATACACTTCGTTGCAAATCGAGTAATCGAGTACTTGGCCGATTGTAACTGAAGGAAAGGCAACAAGGAGAATTTCAGATCTGTTCATTGTGTTCTTTTTTTTTCCAAATAGATAGACCCATACCTGTGGCATCGGTATATGGATCCTCAAAAACAGCACCGATAACAACTTGCCGAATAACCTGGAGCGTGTAACCAAGCAATAGGATGCTGAGGATTTTCTTTGACCGATTCCACATAGCGTAAACACGCAGAACCATGAATACTGACATTGAAGCCGAAATATAACATCAGGTGACAATGTGACCGAGACCCAACAACTCACAATCAGAAGTGCAAACGAACACTATTGATGCCCAATCACGCGAATAATTGAATCCGATACCTGTGAAAGTATAGATTTAAATACAGCATCATCCATGGTAATGATAAACCGTACTTACACCTACATCTTCATGAACTAGAATGTATTGTCTGTGGAATAAACACGTACGTCTACCAGACCAATGCATTATTGTGGCAGTTGACCCTTTTAAATGGAAAAGCCGACCTTCAGTGGACCGGGCACGAATGTAGTGCCACCTTGAATTGACGATAATTAACGTAGCAACCTCAACTGAGTGTCTTGAACATACTCACTGAGTGCATTAGACCTTCATTGAAATTGATCAATTTTTTCTCGATAACACGGTTTGCGGCAGCTTAGACTCACATCGCAGCATAGATACCAACATAACGGACCTATTGGATGTGAACACCTACAGTACTATATCAGAAGAGTTGTACCCACTGTAACAAACAACGTAGAGAGCCATGTCCATGGCTTGCTCTGCTGTGCTATCAGTGATAAGGTATATTTACACCAATTGTTTCCGAACCCAGATATATTCGACCTATTCAGCTGTTGAGTCGTGAAACGAGATCGGAACAGAGCATGTATGTACCTCGTTTGGAAACGTGAGGACTATCGGCAGAGCAGTTGCAATATTCCATTCAGTATGTTCTAAATCGATTGTTAAACTGCTTACTATAATCATAGACCACAACGGCAACCTCTGCAACTGCATGCCAGTACGTCCGAGTCAGACTCGTAGATATCAATCATATTTGTAATGGAACATACCTGATATTGCATTATTGAATAGTTGGAGTTGGATAATCGATTGTATATCAGATGACGACATGTATGAATACGGTGGTCGACAACCTCTGAAAGACAAGGGTGAAAGTGAAAGACTCGACAAACCTGATCTTCATTTGCTTACCACTTATATCGTGCTATCGAACCGAATTCCGCCGAGATGAACCTTGTTACTCACAGACCGAAGCTTGAAGATGGCAGTATACTAGCAAGACATGTAGTATCAGTGAAATCGAAACCGCTTTCGGTTTCCCGCTGGAATTTGGCTGTGATGATTGAGTTCAACATCAGTGATGTAAAGAAGGTCTTGCATTTTTCCTCCTACCCGCTTTACTTCCACCCCGCCACTGAGGCACACTGTTGCACTAATGGCTACCTCTGCTGCTCCGTCACGGTCACCGGGGTTGCTCACTTGAACCAAACGAATGGTCTGAAAACCGTTGGTCTCGGTCAGTGAATACTAAATAGGAATGACTGAATGTACTAACGTCGCAGGATCAGTTTTATCAAGGCAGCCATCGAAGGCGCTAAGTATGGAACGGAAAGCACGCGGGTGGACACGCTGTGCAGCGCCACCGGGTGCATAATATAATGGAAGATAGAGATCGAAATTGATATTACTTGCCTTGTAAGGGATTTCGTCACCATGTGGTCATTCTGAAGATATGATTAGAAATCCATCAGGGGCATTACAGGCGCCGTCTTCGAGGACGATATGGATGCTGCGTAGTCGCGAAGCGAAGTGTGTCCGGGACCGCATTACGGCAGGCAGAAAAAGTATATTACCTGCGAGATAACAAATCATACTGGTAGTCAGATGAGAAGAAAGTTGGCTTAGGGTTGTGTCTGAGTCGTATCGACCAAACGGACCCTATTTCCACGGACACTTGATAAGAGCCGGAGAACTGCGGAAGTGAGGCAAAAATGGAAGCTGCCAGCGCCAATGCTCTCTAAATCCGAAGTCGTCACTGATCAGCGTGGTGGTGAGTGGGAACAGCGCTCGATCATAATGCAAACCTAGTTATGAAGCCTTGAAATCATGATGAACCGGTTCGAGGCTGAGGCGACCACTTGGCGAAGCCGACGCCGGAGAGACCAGCGCTATGCGTCACGACGTTTTTCCATGAGATGGGACACTGCTCGGTTCCATGGGACGGCGGTCGCGAGGGACGTGGAGGCTCCATCGCAGATGCTCGAGAATTGGTTAGTTGTTGTTGATTGGGGTCACGGGTGTCGGTGCGGTTAACATTTTGTCATAGGTGCTGGCAGCCCGAAGTTTTGAACAGGATATCGAGTCATTACAAGACGCAAGAACTCGGATGATCTGATCACCAAGATTATCGATAGGTTAGTCGGTTCGAGTTTTCGTCTCCCTTACCTAGGCTTACAGTCGCTAGTCGCGTTGTTCTACCTCCGTCAACTGTTCTTTGCCAATTTCGATCTCAAGGTGCACGACAATAGCCTGCTAGAGAACACGGACTACATTAAGCTCTGGAATGATCTGAGACAGTAAATCTCACTCGTTCAAGGGGCCGAGTATAAACCTGGGTAGGGCACGTTTGGGCATATCGTTGGTGGATACGATGCTGGGACCAGCAGCAGCAGCAGCAGGGTATGGGTGAGTTGTGTCTAATTCTCCTCTCCTCTTCTGACGGTTTCCCCCCTCTTCCCCCTTTCCTTGACCACGTTCTCATGTAGGTACACGTACTCGCTCGTGTTCGCGCAGGACATGTACGAGACAGTGTTCAAGAAGGCGCCACTCGATCCCGAGCTTGGCAAGTTGTACCGCGACAAGATTTTTTTCTTGTGGGCGGGAGCCAGGAAGATATGGATTCGCGCAAGGTACGTCGGGGGTGTCATGGGCGACCGTGGGTTAACGACGGGGATGTAGGACTTTTTAGGGCGGGAGCCGAACCCGAAGGCGTTTATCGAGGAGATCGAGAATGATAGGAAGCGGCGGGCTGGTGTAAAGTTGTAAAAAGAACAAAGGTCTGGTAGGAGTCATGAGTCAGGACGGGGTGGATTGTGTAACGTTCTAGTAAGGTGGACGACTTTGAGGGGGCTAACCGTTGAGCACAGCCTCTTGGTTGCAAATGAGTCGATTGCAGGTACAAATTTTCAACCTTCTTCCCACCGTTCAACGTTAGACGCTTGAATAGTAGAAGACAAAGTGCAATAAGCACGTCGACAAGACATTTGGTTGACAACACTAACGAGAGCCAATACTGACTAGCTCGACGTTCCTCTAGTCATACCGGAGCAATGTCTATTGAAGTGATGAAAACGAGGTCATTCGAAAGCGGAATATTGATGGTGACGCAGAAACAAGTGATCACACCGACAGACTCCTGATCCAACTCAATCTTTCTTTCGACGATGGCGAGTCGAAGATGGCATCGAGGTGGGAATGCCAATGGATGCGGGAAGCGCCGTGTTCAATCTCGTCGTGTCGCGAGACGGCAAATGGGTGGTGGCTGGGACGAGGAAGGGTCGAGTTGTGGTGTGGAATTCAACGATCTTCGAAAAGGTGAACGACTTTGAAGCACACTGCCGGGCGGTGACTGCGATGGACGTCTCATCCGACGGGACGAAAATCGCGACGGGATCATATGACTGTCTGTACAATGACAATGGGGAGTTGGTCATCGAGGTTGTCAAGAAGGCGTTGTTGGAGGTACGTCTGGTCCGCCGAAGTCCGCTGGCATTACTCCTCGAGCAAGTGGCGCCCGCTCTCGCTAATATGCAACAATTCGAGCTTGACCACACGATATCCTCGCAGGCCGACATTCTCAACCGAACATCCTCTGCGCGATGAATTTTGCCCCTCCCCAGCCACGACGAACTGCACACGCTGTCCATCAGGTGGTCAACGTGAGGTTCATCTCTGTGGCGTTTTCCGTCTGGTCGTCTGACTCGCTTTTGCCAGGTATTTGTGAACACATTGCATCCTTACTCTCCCTTCCGTGTAACATGGACGTAGCTCGCACTCGCGACGCCAACGCCGGAGCCGAACACGACAGCGCCTCACGTTCTACCAAAACGTCTCGACAAACAAGGACCTCCGGGATGCCTCCACGAAATCAGAGGAGCGTGCACGCAAGTTTGCGAACCAAGAATCGATGCGCGAAGATATGTACGCTGCCAAGGTGACCGCTGCCGCAAACCTGTGCGAGACGGGCGCGTGGGACGGGTTGAGCGCCGAGCAGAAACGGCTGGTGGATAGGATGTTGCTCGATGGGAAGCGGGCAGGGTTGGCGCTTAAAGGGAAGGAAGACAAGGAGACGCTCAAGACGTTCAAGGACGAACTTTCGGATACGTGTTTGAAATTCACGGTAGGTTGATCGGATTCCGGGGTGTGCGTGTCTATGCGAATGCTGAATTGCGCGCGATAGCAATACTTTAACGAGGAGAGCGTACGTCGCTTGAATGATTGCGCGTGTTGTCGGTCTGATTCCTTCATTTATAGGGCCGCATCACGTTCACGCGCGAGGAATTGGATGGCGTTCCAGAAGACGTGATGTCTGGGTACACAGAAAACACAGAAGGTGATGAGGTGTTGTACAAAGTCACGTTTAGGACGCCCGACATCTTTCCTCTCGTGAGTTTTGTTTAATCGCCGACGCGTGCTCTCTATTGACGGTGCATACATAGTTTAAACAATCCGAAACGCGCAAAGCCGCTCAGCAGGCCTATGACGATAGATTGGCCAACAACGTCGGGTACCTCGACACTGCTCTCCGCCTACGCAGGCAGCTTGCAGAGATTTTGCAATACGACTCCTAGGCGGATTATATCACGGAGGTGAAGATGGTCAAGAGTGCTGCCAATGCGAGAAAGGTCTACCGGTGTGCCGATTGGATATGTTCCTCCATCCTCATCTGATCGTAATTCAACTAGACATTACGACCGCCTCTATATCGAACGATTCCTGAACCTCGATGACGCGCTCGTCAAAGAGTACTTCCCAGTGTCTGTGGCCGTCCCTGCAATCCTCGATATATACTCGGAGTCCAATTTGTCGAGGTCAAGGGTGATGCACGGGATGTCTGGCACCCTGGTGAGTTGTTTGAAGTGTCCTCTGCAAGTCTGTTTTCTGACATCCATGCAGAGGTCCGACAGTTTGCAGTTTGGGAAAAGGGAGACAAGGATGAATCGGGTTTCGTTGGGCGGCCTCCTGACGAAGACCTTCCTTGAAAGCGCGCTCACGATCGAGCATTCAAGTGCAAACAATTACATAACTCATCCGACGACACCTACTACTTAAGAATCACAAATCCGTCGCTAATCTCCCAATAGGCTCAAGTTGAATTTCTTCGTCACCCTCCTCGCCCGGACCGCTCCTACCCCCTCCGAATTCGATCGCAGACACAGAGGTATCGTGTCCAGCAATGTTCCTGCCACGCGAAGAGATCCCAAACCCACTGTCAACCCCATCACCGCAACGGAGGGTATCCTTGGCGTACAACTCCCGAATGCTGAGCACGAACCGAGGCATGACGGGGAACGTGGTTGCGATCCAAAAGAGAACAGAGATGATGTACCAAACAGGGGGTAACGAATTATCATCTGCGAAGGCTATCGCGTTTGGGATCTTGCCGATCAAATGCCTGTGTTTCGGAGCAAAATAAGTTTGTGTGGGCATACATTGACCGCGAAGAGTAACAAAAATACATGAACGACATACAATAAGACATAAAAGACGCCTTCCTTGACGATCAAGGACATATACCGATTCAGCTGCCACCGCTTCGTCGCCTTGTACATCGCAGTTGATTCCTTTATGGTCGGGATGAGAGCGAGAACCAGTAATAGGAGATCGAAGAGCGTCGGATAGATGACCACATATTTGATGTAAGGCCCTATTACAGTAAACACCTCGGTGCAAATCGAGTAGTCGAGTACTTGGCTGATTGCAACTGAGGAAAGGCAACAAGGAGAAAGATCTATCCATCTTTTTTAAAAAAAAAAAATAGATGGACCCATACCTGTGGTATCGGTATATGGATCGTAAAAGACAGCAGCGAGAACAACTTGCCGAATAACCTGGAGTGTGTAACCAAGCAATAGGATGCTGAGGATTTTCTTTGACCGATTCCACATAGCGTAGACACGCAGAACCATGAATACTAAGATTGGAGCCGAAATATAACAGGTGACAATGTGACTGAGACCCCACAACTCACGATCAGAAGTGCAATTGAACACTACTAGTGCCCAATCATGCGAATAAAGGAGTCCAATACCTATGAAAGTATAGATTTCAATACAGCATCATCCATGGTAAGGATAAACCGCACTTACACCTACATCATCATGAACAAGAATGTATTGTCTGTGGAATTAACACGTACGTCTACCAATGCATTAATGTTGCAAATCACCTTTTTAAAATGAAAAAAAACAGACCTTCAGTGGACCAGGCACGAATGTACTGCCACCTTGAAATGATGATGATCGACGTAGAAACCTCGACTGAGTCTTGAACATACTCACCGAGCGAATTAGACCTTCATTGAAAATGGTCAACTTTTTTCTCGACAACACGCGTTGCGGTAGTAGACGTACACCGCAGCATAGATACCGACATAACGGACCTGTTGGAGTATTGTGCGTGAACATCTACAGTGCTATGTAGGAAGAGTTGTACCCACTATAACAAACAACGTAGAGAGCCATGTCCATGGCTTGCTCTGCTGATTTATCAGCGATAAGGTACATTATTTACACCAATTATCTCCGAACCCAGATGTATTCGACCTATTCAGCTGTTGAGTCATGAAACGAGATCTGAACAGAGCATGTGTGTACCTCTTTTGGAAACGTGAGAACTATAGGCAAAGCGGTTGCAATATTCCCTTCAGTATGACTCTTCTAGATCGATTGTTAGGACTGCTTACTATAATCGTAGGCCACAAGGGAGACGCATGAAACTGCATGCCAGCACGTCAGACTAGTAGACCTCAATGACATTTGTAACGGAACATACCTGATACCGCATTGTTGAATAGTTGGAGTTGGATAATCGATTGTGTATCAGATGACGACATGTATGAATACGGTGGTCGACAACCTCTGAAAGACAAGGGTGAAAGTGAGAGACTGGACAAGCCTGATCTTCATTTGCGTACCACTTATATCGTGCTATCGAACCGCATTCCGCGGAGATGATGATGAATTTCTGTGAAGAACTTTGATGCTCACTGGCCGAAGTTGAAGCTGGCAATATAGCAGGACTATGTACTATCAGTGAAATCGAAACTACCACCGCTTTCGGTTTCCTACAGGAATTTGGCTGTGCATGGAGTTCATCAGTGATGTAAAGAAGGTCTGGCATTCTTCCTCGCGCCCGCATTACTTCCCCCTCGCCACTGAGGCGTACTGTTGCACTAGTAGCTACTTGTGCTGCTCCGTCACGGTGGGGTTGCTCACTTGAACCAAACGAATGGTCTGAAAACTGTTGGTCTCGGTCAGTAAATAGGAACGACTGAATGTACTGACGTCGCAAGGGGATCAATTTTATCGTGGCAGCCATCGAAGGCGATAACTATACACAAAGATAGAGATCGAAATTGTTATTACTTGCCTTCCAAAAAACTTTTCGGGGTCGATTTCGTCACCACGTGATGATTCTGAAGATGATCAGAAATCCATGAGGGGCATTGCAGGCGCCGTCTTCGAGGATATGGATGCTGCGTAGTTAATACGAAGCGAAGTGTGTGCCCGGGACCGCACTACGGTGGGCAGAAAAAGTATATTACCTGCGGGATAACAAACCATACTAGCCAGATGAGGAGAAAGTTGGCTTAGGGTTATGGCTGAGTCGTATCGACCAAATGGACCCTTTTTCTACGGACACTTGATCGAGAGCCGGAGAACTGCAGAAGTACAGAAGCTGCCAACGCCAATGCTCTCTACATCAACCGTCACATCAGAGTGGTGGTGGGTGGGAGCAGCGCTCTATCATGATGGAAACAATTCAACCGAGCGAGACCATGATCACCTGGACGAGCGTGCAGCCTGTGCGAATTCCAACTGATACAACCCCAGTTATGGATGAGATCATGATGAATAGTTCGAGGCTGAGGCCACCGGAGTCGATATAGCAGTTTTGATCTATCAATGGGGCAGTGGTAGTTAGCACAAAAATGTGATAGTATCATTGCTACTGGTACTGGTGGAATCTGTAGACGACGATAATGCTGCCATTCCGTTGCCCACCGCCGCATCTGATCGTTTCTGCCTGGTGGCGGGAAAGAAGGCAAGGTTCAGGGTGACGACTGCAGCCTGGTGATTTCATCCTTCTTTCCACCGCTCAGCTCCGATCGCTGGAAGCCCGGTATACTTGCCAAGAGACGCTTGAATAGTAGAGGAACAAGATTGGTGAGCGCATCGATTCGATTGGCAACATTACTTACTTAACGAGAACAAAATTTGAAGGCTAGTTCGACATTCACCTAATCATACTGCAGGAATGTCTATCATCAAAGGTGATGAAACCGAGGTCATTGAAAGCAAAATATTGGAAACAAGCGATGACACGGGTAGACTCCCGATCCACCTCAATCTTTCTGATAATGTGTATACGGTTGCGTTCCTTGCGGGCGGGAAGGAGCTCGTGAGCGGCAGCAGCGAGGGGAAGATTCGTCGATGGCGAGCGGAAGATGCCAGGGAGGTGGGGGTGCCAATGGATGTCTGGAGCTCGGTGTGGGATCTTGTCGTGTCACGAGACGGCAAGTGGATTGTGGCGGGGACGGAGTGTGGTGAAGTTGTGGTGTGGAATTCGATGACCTTCGAAAAGGTGAATGACTTCAAAGCACACGACGAGGTGACTGCGATGGACGTCTCACCCGACGGGACGAAAATTGCGACTGGATCGAATGACAACACGCTCAGTGTCTGGTCGTTTCCCACGGGGGAGCGACTGCTCGGGCCTTTCGAACACGACGGCGAGTCGGCCTCGGTCAAATTCTCTCCGGACGGCAATTTTATCGCATCTGGGCGCGACTCCGTTCGGATCTATAACAGTCTCGATGGCACCCTCTTCGTAAACTTTCCAATCCAAGTCAACTCGAAATTCAATGGATCTCTGGCCTGGACAGGCGATGGAAAGCAACTTCTTGTCTCGTCTCGCGATGACCGCGTCCATTGTTTCGACGTGTCCTCCAGTACGACGCTCTCAAAATG
>JBBPOK010000643.1:0-16509 GCA_038091415.1 Leccinum variicolor | reverse complement strand
CTGGTAGTCAGCATGACTGGGAAGACGGAAGCAACCTCGCCCGTGCGCATCGCGGAGAAGGGCGACGGCGACGGCGGTGGAGTGCTCAGTCGGTAGCACCCTTTGATAGTCAGTACGTTGAAGGAATCACTCTGGTAACAACATAGGCATCCTAGGCACAAAATTAAAATTCTATTACATTCCTTCCAAGTCTGCATCACCCCGATCGGACCCATACATCTCATACATCTCGGATGCGTCTGTGTCCCCGTCTGATTCGCCGCCACTTCCGTCTTCATCCTCAGACATCTCCCAGGCAAGAACATCTAAATCTGCGAGCGAGAGACAGGGATCTAGGTCGTTGAGCTCATCAGCACCCCAAAGGGGAGTTTCATCCATGTCGCCAGACCCATTCTCCATTTCGCAGTAATCATTTTCTGGCAACTCCCAGTTCAGACCAGAAAGCGAAAAGTCGTCGTCAAGGTCATTGAATTCATCGGGCGGAGGACGTGATGTTCCAGAAATGGCAGGTAGGTAGTCGGCAGGCGAGGTGATAATATGTGAACGGTCCTGCATTGACACCAGCTCATCTGCCCCGGTATCCCGAAGATGAGAATAGGCGTGGCCAACACCAAGGCCCCAATGAAATCGCATCAACATGTCCCGATCCACGAATCTTTGCGCCGTAGCATCAGTACATAGCGATACAATCCGAAGGATACCCACTGTACCTGTTAACGTAGTAATATCTCCAATTGTCAGAGTCCTTCGCTGAGTAAGACGATGCATTGTCGTCGAGATTCAACCGTCCTTTTGCGAAAGCGGGGATGAGATGACAGCCTCTCAATACCTCTGCGGGATCAACAAAACCAAATGCATGCCTGTTGCCCATGGGAACAAAGCGCAACATATCCAATGCGAGCCCGCCGTGTTGGGGATCGGGTGGGACCAATTCGAACCGTCGGATGTGTAAGAAGTCCAGCCGTCGATGGTTATAGTCCTTGAGCCCCGGGCCGATGTACTGGACGTTTGCGTGAAAGATGCCGACGATGCGAGCATAGCTGAAATGATGGGGCATCGTCTCTGAGCCTTCTGTGGATCCTCTGGCCAGCATCATTACATCGCGGTGGTCAGTATTTGGGTTGAAGGTGTCCTGCCCGCGACGAACATCGTACGTGCTGTAGTTTATACGAATGATCTTATGCTGGTAGATTCGACCACTTTTTAACAGTACTTGATCAGGCGAGGCTTGTGATACATTGTAGCTGTTATCTATGCCCGGGAGCACTGGGCCAGCAGCACTCAGTTCGCAGGCGTCCAAGTGGATTGACTTGATGCGAGGAAGAAGGTGCCGCTTCAATTTCGGAACGAAGTCCTATCGCTTGGTTCATTCATGGTCAAAATGAGAGAGATATTCTAATCATACCGCTATGGCCGGATCGTCTGCGTTTTTAAGAAGGAAACAATTGAGATCGATCGGATTGTGTTGTGATTTTCCGATGTTGTAGCGTTCGTCTGGTACGTTTGGTACAGATTCCGGTGAACCGTTGCTGACTCTGGACTGGCGAACGCGGCGTATCCTTGCTTGTCGTCGCTCTATCCGAGTCAATTGACGAATAAAGTTCTTTCTACTAGTCCGAGTATATCTCCCTTTTCCTACTCTATGTTCCCTCTCTCCCTGAGGAGAAAGTCAAGGATCACTCGACACACAATAGACAGTTACTCACCGTCTGTGTCGAGTATGAATCCGTAGTTCCATACATCCTGATAGAAGTGGTGTAGTCGCCGAGCGCATGAAGCTTGTAAGTCCGGAGATTGAGGGTTTTTGATTTGCGCGCTGATACAGTGGCGGTGCTCCTGCCTTCGTGCCGAGAGCGTGCACGAGCCTCGCGACGTCGGCGTCCTTCAGCCTCACCTTTGAGCTCTTTGGAGTCAAATGCGGGGCAAGTGTCAGCCACGAAAGAGCGTATAGCATCCCCAAGAGACTGGGTGACAGAATCCATCACACAGAGGGTTTCATCAGTGTGCATTCGCAATTTTGCGAGTGCATGCCAATGACAGAGTAGGAAGAGAAGCTGAAGCACAGCTGTACTGTGAGGATCGGGAAACAAACCTTCGAACACAGGGAAGGCGCACTGTGAAATAGAATTTAGTCAAAGATCTTACATAAAATAATAAGCAGTGATGTGCAACGCACCTGGAGAAGATCTTCAAAATCGCGAGCCGCGATTCTTTTCATCTCAGACACATTCTTTGAAAAGCGTCGAATCGTGTCTCTTCCGAATGTAGGAACCTGGCGGTATCTGTACACGATGGGTACAATAGTTGATAAGTAAAAAATCAGTATCAAAGTTGCGACGACTTTCCTTCGATCGAGTTCGCACAATTTGTTCCCTTTAGAGCTCTCGAGCATGCGTAGGAGGTGGGTCAGAAGAGCCTTCCATACGCCAAGCTCGAATTCATGTAGTAGATCGACTACAAGCATCGCAAATACGTTGAAGCCATAAACGCGAAGTCTCTCCGAAAAGGCGCCCTACATCTCTCAGCATGGAAACGACGAGATCAGTTGGATCCAAACCTACCAGAGTGGGAATGAGGGATTCTTCCTTGAGAAGGGTTTGAACAAGCGAAGAGGTGACGGCGTAGTTTTTTTCGTAGATTAAACTTCGCGCCTTGAGAATTTTGTCCCGGCGGTCTTCATCGTCAACCCGGGCCAATATCTGTCGTTCAGACATATCAGTTTGGCTACCCATCTCAGGAACACTTTCCATAGGAACAGTGCATCTTGGACAGGGGCATGCTCCAAGGTTCCGTACACATGAAATCAACACCCTAGCCAGACGAATCCAAATGATGTCAGTAGATAATTTGACGCATATGGGTGGACGAGACAGACTTTTCAGGATAGTCTGCGGAATATGTAAATATCCGAGGATAAAAGCGCCGCTTGACGCCGTCACAACACAGAATGACAATTCCGTGGTGGTATGCTTCCAAGAACTCTTCATCAAGGAGCATTTTCCACTGCTCGTGGAAAAGCTCCCGCTGGCAATGAGTACGGAGAGCATCACTCGCGGCCTTACCACCCAGATGTTCCGTCAAAAAATCTTTGAATTCATCCGGTAACTAGAGGAAGAATGAGATCAGTTTAGAAGGAAAACTGCGCAGACGCACAACCTGGAAGTACGCAGCATGAGAACAAAGCTCATTGGATGGCTGGCACCTACGGTACTTCGACTCATTGCCGAAATATACGTAGAGCGGCCATAGCTTGACATCGCCGAATGCAGTCAGATGGGTCGAGTCGGACCAAAGCATAAGCGCCACAACGACGCGAGGCAGATCACAGCCGAGCTCTGCTGGAGTGTTTTGGAGTGCTTGATTCGCCTCAAGGAATGCTGTAGATGTGAATAATTCACCATAAACCCTGACATCGTGGTCCCTGTGAGGTGGGTGCCATCGCAGCTCGTACGGCTCTAAGTGGAAGAGGGATGCATGAACCGGATCCGTAATCTTCTCCTTGATGATTGAGAGCAAGGGGCGGTGATAAAATCCATTGACCGTGAAGTCCTTTGGCCCAGGGTTCTTCGATCGACCGTGAAAGGGTACTGATATTGTGATGGAGGAGCATCTCCAGCCGTTGTCTTCGTCCAACCACTCCGGAAGGTCTCCATCGAATTGATTATGTCCGAGTTCTGAGTCGATGGTCCCCCATGCGGTCTGAGACACGGCCGAAGGTTCGAAGGTGGAGTCTCCGATGATCTCGAGCAGTCGCCTAAAATTCTCCTGGGACTTCTGGGCCCCTCGATTCCAATACCAATCCCCGAGGCGCATTGAACTCTCGTTGGGGTATGGGTAATATGGGTTCTGAGGGGGTTCATTCGGGGCTCGCGAGCCAGAGGGTTCTGAGTTGGTATCTGCTGATCGAACGTTCTCGACCGAATATGGGTCTTCTGGGTTGTAGGGAGGATGGGAGTCCGTGTTGTATACGCGGAAAAGCCCAACCTTACTTATCTGGGTTTTGAGTAGCTTGCACGAAGTATAGAGGGATCGAGCGAACTGCTTTAGGGAGGCGGAAGGAGGGGCTTGGGACGATGACAACGGCGCGCTTCCATCTTGTTCTGAAGACGTTTGGGGGGAGCAATATTGAGCAGGAAATGGTTCTGGCAGGACATCCCGGGATGGTAAAGACAGTCTGCGAATATGATGTCGCGACCACTGTTGCGCTAAGGGCAACTGGTCACCTGCTAGTTTCTGTTGCGGTAAGCTCGTCTAGAAACAAAGAATTCATCTAAACCGATTGGGAAAGGAGTGATTTTCCTGCTCTCACCTGCTGTAAATCAAACGGAGTCAAGTCTTCTAGGGATTCGGAGGCACCAGTCGCAGGAGAGGAACCATTTGCGAGTTCGTCGACAGTAAAAGAAACCTGGCTTGGGCCTCTACGTCGGGCTTTTTTGGCGTGATAAATTTCCTTCGCCCTGGCAAGGGCGCCAGAAAGTCGTTTCTTGCCTTTGCAACAACCCTTCCCGTGGCGGGTAAAGGCGCCTACGTCGGTGTACGTTCGGCCACACACACATGTTTGTGTGAAAGCCCTGCCATCGATACTGGCCATTTCAAGAGTAGTTTGTCACGGGGGTCACACGCCTTACACGTCGACAGCCGAATGTATTGCAACAGCCGGCGGGACCTAGGTTCCTGTCGATCGTCGGGACTCCGGGGCAACTCGAGTAATTAAATAGTTCGTCACAAATGCAGAACGACGTACATACATACTTGGCTATGCATATCAGATAAGAAGACAAAATCATCATAGTGTTACCTTGAAACTGTGAAGGGAAAATCGTATCAAGTGTACATATGCTGTCCTGCAGTTAGGCAATACATAGAAAAGAAAGAAAGAAAAATACATGCTTCCTACGCTCAGTACATCACATGAAACACCACCGCCATGATTAGGCGAGAAGGGAAAGGCAGCGGAAAGGTTTGCGAATGATAATTTGTGATCGGCGCTATTACACAATAAGCTTGGCGTTGTAAGCCGTGGAGGGTGGAAGAACTCACTGGATCATGTGGCAGAACCGCAATATGCGGTCACTGCACCTCTCGGGAAAGACCACAGTCATACATCCGGATGCGGGTAATGGTAGAGATGTATCGCCCCTTCATAGTATCCGCCTCATCGGCACATGTAATATCATGTGCTTGAGAGATCGTCTGAACTTCCGCTTCCCCAAGAACCTGACGCAAAGCATCCTCCCACTTCTGGCATCGTCGCTCAGCTTCAGCAAGACTCGCGATAAAAGATCTCTTCATCGTCAACGCATCTGAAAACATCTTCCTCAGATACTCTGGAGGAGGGGACGTAGAAGTCGGAAGTTGCTAAGGAATTCCCAGTGTAAGAATTTACATCAACATTTCAAGAGTCTCACCAGTTTTTTGATGCCATCTAGTAGAGCACTGCTATAGCTAGCAACATTAACAAACTTGAAGCACTGAGGGGTGGGATCTTGAACCACATCAACAGGAGGACTTTGATGCACAACTCGAGGAAAATGATGAATGACTTCTTTCTTTGGAGACATATCAGACTTGTTATCGAGTTTGAATGACGTTTTATAGGGTTTGAACGGCTTTTCAGTAGCTGCTGACATGGCGACGATCTGAAAACTTGAGCCGATGGACGTCAGAACCAACGTTAGTCACTACAGGAATGTCACGCCTTGCGCCGTGACATGTAACGTAAGTGATTGTGAGAAGTACTTACATAAAGTATATATATAGCAAAAGACCCTGCAGACTAACCCACGTTAAGAAACTATTACCCGCATCTTGCGGCGCATGGGGTTCATCCGGTCGACATTTACGATATCCGCGGTGCCGCTCTCCTCGCACGACGCACGTTATACAACACATACCCACGCCACAACCCGGACCGGGATCGCAAACGACGTTTCACTCACCTGGCCTGGAGGATGGACCCGTAAGGGTCCAGCTCACTTTGCCTCCCAAACGTGTGGCTCATCCTCGAATGGGAGCCTATTGAAAATAGTGCGCAGCACCCGTAAATTGAGTGAATTTGAGGTCCACCATGTCCTAGGAGCTTTGGGGTTACAATGCATGCTCCTACGTGGCCGCGCGATCTGGTCGTTGGAAGTGTTTAGTCGCGTCGAATTGTCAGGGAAGACGTCCCGTTGGTAAGCCTTAGTATGCCCTGGTTCCGCCGAGAGCAGACGATGGTCGCCGCCTCGCCCTGCTGTCACCTGCATTGCATACCTGCCGTCGCCCTCTCTCGCCCTCATATTCACCTTCACCTTCTCTGTCGCCGTCGCCCTCCCTCGCCTCGTCTTCATCTTCGCCCTCGACCACGGTACGCCCAGACTCCACTCTCGCCCACATTTGCGACGCACCTGGATGGCCCATTGAGACAACGGGCAGTGCGGTGCATGGAGCGTAGTGTTTGCACAACACCATCAGATCTATAGGAGTGCATACCACGTACCAGAACCCCTGAGATCGAGTTCCCGACGCGCGTTCATATACACCAGAGCACTACAACGGTGCTTCTCCAGCCGTCAAAACATCCGTGGAAGTACGCAGAGGGGGAGGACGATGGATGGCGATGGGGACGGCCAGCGATGGGGAACGAGGTGAGGGCGAGGGCGAACGGGTGCGTGTGTGCGCACTGAGAGGTAGGTGGACCTACGCAAGCACGCAAAATTACTCCGCTCGAAAGCATGTATCCACTGCAACACTATCCAAATTACGCGGTGGTGCCATCCGTGGACGTGTACTACGTCACCGTCTGCGTTGTTGCATGCTGTTCGCTTGTCCAGTGCCCTTGACTCCAACGATAGCATCCGTGTATCGGCCAACTGCAGTCTGCTGTACGCCACCCTTGCGAACTTGGTCAAGCGATTTGCGTCTGACGGAGCTTTCCCTTTGGGGCAATTTGTTCAGGGACTAGATGAAAGCGTCAATGACAGATCAGGTGTGGCCAGGAACGTAAATTGGGCCAGCAATTCGCAACAATGCTCGTGGGAATCGCACATCTTTCTGGGTTGTTGTGAAGACTGACTCTTCGGACTACCAGTGCTTGGAAGGACATCCTCGTTTTCTGCCAACGTTTGTATCTTCCGTCCTACTGAGAAGTTCGTTACCTGTGGCAAATCAGCACATGAGCATCAAACTGACAAGGAGCTGCTCAGACGTAAGAAAGCCAAAAACTAGCGACAGGAGAGGGATATACGTACGTGTACTCGGTTTCCAAGGCAAAGGTACGATCGTTTCTGGGTTTCCAGAGTGGTGGAAAGGAACCCATTCCTCGGGATGCTCAAGGACATAGCTAAGAACAGGCTTGAGACGAGGTTGAGACGTTCAAGAATGGCATCTCGGATGACCCGAACAACGGGGTTACCGAATCACAGAGCACTCTTCAATACTTTGAGGAACGCCTCGTTGAGGAACTTGCGACCGTAATCTTACGTTCCTTATATTCATTCAGCAAGAAGGTCGTCGCTTGGCCAGTAGGATCGACGATCGATGGCAACGCTAGAATCGTTTCAGCATGATCGTGTTCTCAGTGGTCAGGTTGTCAGCTGGAAGCGACTTGGATTGCCAGCTCAAACGATCGACTGTGGTCGAGAGAGGTATTCCGTCACCGAAAGCCCCGGTTTGGAAATGCTGGCTTCAAGAAGATGGTTCGACCAGTCCTGCCACAACACCTCTTGGCAGAATGGCTTAAAGAAGCCGCTGCCAACGCAGCCTGGATTTCAATGGACACTGCCTTCTTTTCTTCTGACCATGCGCTTCAGCTTCTCGTTTGCTTCTGTATCCTTGGCTTGGAGTTGCGAACGCTTCGTGGCGAGGCTCTTGCAAAGTTCCTCGACCTGCGTTACGTGACCTTGAGCTTGTCCAAACTAACATGAAGGTGACACCGCTGTTCCTCGAGCTCGCCAGCTTCTGTTATACAGCCTAATATAATGGTTGATGCTGGAGAGCGCCGATCAGATGGACGGTTGGATTCCAGTGAAGCGAAAAGACTCACAAGTCGAGGTAGTGTCGAGGAGTAACATAATTATAATGGCCCTAGCGACGATTTGATGCGTTGATTGATTTGGTGCACCGACAGTTGCGCGTAGACCAGGGCATTCAGCACAGCCGTACGGTGGACGGGTGGCATGGAAAGCTCGCGATAAGCACTAGGGGAATGAACGGGAGAGGTGTACGAAGTGAGGTCCAAGTCCAGCGTCCGCGTAAACCCCATACCGACTTGGAAGAAGGCCTGGTCTGACCAGTCTACGTACGTCCGCGTGTTGATATGCAGGTGGGGGGGGGGGGTTGAGGGCAGGGCGTGCGTGCATGCGCGTGTTGGTGTTGACAACGTTGGTTCAACGTTGAACATTGAACTTCGAACTTATGATCACGAATTTACGTAACAAACGAATCGAGGTAAACAAACGTAACAACCAAAGGTAAACGTAACAACCAAGAGGTAAACGTAACAACCAGTGTAAGTACATAATTGAAAACGATCAACGCACAAATTGTAAGTACTATACATGTACGGAAAGCGGGACAGCAATGAATCAGCATCGACAAAGCATCGACAAACAAGTCAGCATCGACAAACAAGTAAGTACTTTAAATTGTTATGTGATTGTCGGGAACGGAGTATAGCTTAAGCCACTCCATGAACGCATCATGACGCTGTTCAGTAGAGTGGAATACTCCAACAAAGAACCCGTAAATTAAGAACTGCTCTTGTGCAACGCTCCGGACACGTTGCGATGTCAGAACAGGCGAGTCAGAAAAGGGGTAGTCCAACGGGCGGGCCAGCGCCCGCATTTCTACGATGGTCTAAGTGACAATAAGTCAAACGGGCCGAGAGGACCAAAGGAGACACTCACCCACGACAAAATGAAAATTACCTTCTCGAAGGCAGACTGACGCTCCGGGTCGACGAACATGATATCTTCCGGGTTCGTGTGACGTATGGACAATTCGGGCACATTGACGTAGTAGCCACTGTTGTCGTTGACGAGGAGTTGATGCAACAGATGGCGGGTAGCCAAATTTGCAAACCATATTATGTCGTTCTGCGGACCTTGCCAAAGATGCCAGAATTTGTATCCGATTTCAGGATCCCAGGTTGTGTCAACGACGATTCGATTGGAGATATTGCGCGGCACGTAGAAACCTTGTTTGAAGTGGGAGAAAAACGTATAGTGACAGTCATTGAAGATCGGGCGCTCGGCCCTTGAACAGATAATGCCATGGACCGAGTGCCACACTCTTGTCAGGTAACTGTAAGCCGTGCCTCGGAGCTGACATGATTCTGAATTAATGATAATGTAGTGTCTATTTGAAACTGTTACTTACCCCGCTGATGACGAGAGCAGGAAAACCCGGAGTTGTTGTTACGAGGGTCGGGGCTGCGTTCCGCGTATGTGAGTGTGCCTCACACCGCCGCGGCGATGAAACGGACAACGCGTACCTTGGATACCCATCACGTTATGTCTTTCCAACATCGTTTGCAACATAGCGGCAACGGTGTCCACCCTGAATCGCAGATTGCTCTGGACGAGTGAATCCAGCGGAATCGCACCGGTAAGGACGCAGCGTGCGAGTGTCAGCGTGGCCCCCCTGGCGAGCATCGCCCAGACTGTTGCCTCCTGATGAAGCAGATTATCGAAATAATCTGTAGCTAGTTTTAGACAAAAACATAGGGAAAAAAAAAATAGAAACGCAGGCACCTGGAATTTCAGCAAGCGAGAGCTGAGCTGTGAAGTCCGCGTGCGCATCATGATCTTCTGGATCAGCAGGGGGATCGGTGGCGAGATCCTCAGAGTTTAAAAGCGTGTCACTAGCGGTCGTTAGCGACTCGAGTTCTTCCAAGATATCGAAGTGCTCGAGGCGGTCCGGAGACTCAGACATCTAGATGGTACGAGGAAGAACTGAGAAACAGCAGTGACTAGTGACTCTGACTAGTAATAGTCACGCGTCACTCGTGTATGACACAAAATGTCAGCGCATGTCACTTCTGGCAGCACTTGCTGCCTTTTTCAACATATCTGGTTCACAATATTGCAGATTACGATTCACGAAATCCCGCGTTCACTAAGGACCTATCGTCAGAGCTCCAGTCCCTGACTTTGGATGCGAAATCAACGTACATGAGGAAAGATTGCTCTCTTTCCACGAGGTCGGTGTTTCGCCGATCGCCGATTTCTTCCGAACGACAGTTCAACGTTCAACGTTCAACTTCCACCTTGCTCACGTATTTGGCGGTGCCCCCGGACTGTCCCACAACCGAGTTATGCTGCCATTGTATGCAGCTAGTCCGCATCGGAAGGGCCAAAGAAACATTTCCCATTTGTACTAATCTCGTCTTCTGGCTCACTCTGACTGCCCTCCCGCGTGAGACGCAATTATCCCTCGGCGACCATAACCGCCGAAAAAAAAATTCCTTGCTGCAGGTCAGTCGAACGTTGAAGACGAGAGTGAGCTCCTCTCCGTCGACAGCGAAATAGCCATCGTCGCTGAGCGTATCCAGGGTCTCGTGACATTCAAATCCGCCTTGATGGTCCATAATCGAGTATGTTAAAAGTCTCGAAGGAGCTGAAGAGGAGCGAATGGGGTTCACTTTACCTGTCACGGTGGAGGCAACCGGGCTTTGACTCTGCATTTGGGCTCCACGACCGCCGCTTTACTATGGAACGGATCACGGGATACGAGTATGAGAATCCGGAGTTTCCTATCGTCATACGACGGTTGCAGACGAGGCAATCCACTTGGCCTCGACAATGCAGTTTGCAGAGTTCCGCCGGTCTGTGATTGGGACGATGTAGGCGTAGACGACGCACAGACGAACAAGATCATGTCCGGGTTTTACGAGAATATGGATCTGGTCGCCTGGATCACACTCGAGCGGCGTTGGCGCTCCAGAGGACGATGAATTCATTGGCTGGTAGTGTTCCGCTCCATCAGCGGATTCTATATGTAGCGCATGGTGACGCAGACGTAGATGAGGGTTGGGGTGGCGGGGGAGATTTATTGGGTTGGTGATGAAGGGTACTTATGGTAGGGTAAGCGTGAGTCTCAGCATTACAATGTAACACACACGTTCATCTTTATGTGCTCACAGCAGTGACAAAACGGAGTTCTCAGCCGAACTTGGCCGTGCATCACTCCTCTCCAGAGACGTTGTGAGTGTGCATGTGGACTCCACCAAGCGTTAAAAAGCAGCCAATGGTCCACGAATTGAATTGTCAGAGGAGACAAACAAGCAGCATATGCATCATATGGATGTAGTCCTATTGAAATCGCGACAGAGCGCGATATGTTCTAATCACACGCTCGTTCAACCCAGGCACGGCCAACGAGAAACAAGAGGACCGCGCACCGTTTATCGCTGTTGCTGTCGCCCACATTAAGAACCACATTGACAAACCTTCGACGATGTGAGACGAGCATCATCAGGGATACTATCATTTCAGGGCTCGTGGGTTCGACGTTTCCAGGATAACGAGCGTGTTCATTGGGCGTACACAATCTCTGTCCACTCTCATCGGATTTGGCGGGCTCCGGCGGGCAAAGTTGGATGAAATGGGAGAATGGTGGGTGAACATGGGCAACAGATCAAAATTTAGGGTCAGCGAGTGGACTTAACGCGCGGGTGAGATCCGGTCCGAGATCGTGGTGGTGGTGGTGGTGGCGGTGGCGACTTGTGGCTCGTCAGCGGAGGTGGTGGTCTAAGTATGTAGATCCTGGCATCGTCGTCGCTGTCGGAGCCGTTCAAATATCTCGGCATCAGGGTCAACGTTCAGTGTTTCCCACCTTTTTGCCTTACATTTCAGAATGGCCTTTATATCACACATCATGTATGACTCATCCTGGTAACGTCCGAGTCCTCTAGTCCCTAGAGTGCCTGCAAGATCAGGATACGTGTATCATGTTACATCGCAGAATGAGAGACGATGCCTTGCGTTGTGCTCGTCAAGATAATTATACGATATCCTGTGGGATATTAGCGCTGAGCACGCACGTCGCCGATTACCAAGTTGAAGACTGTCCAACCGGATTTTGCCGAGTCCGACTTCGAAAAGAATTGCATCGGGCTCTCTGAAATGCACTGGGAACGGATCCTTGTAAGTATGAGTACTTGAGTCACCGTTTCAGTATTATTACAGTGATATAGTCGATCGTTGTCGATATCGTTGTTGCGTTTTGCATGAAGGAGTCGGCGTTCTTTCATTCTGCAAGATACATAATTCCCGACCCACACTCCGACGAATTCGTACTATGTACCTGAAACTCATCAACGTGTCTGCCGACACATAGTTTGTAACCGTCTGATGGGCCGAACTGGAGAATCCGACTCAGAGTCGGACTCAGTGCTTGGTGAGTATCTCCGCTTGCGCTTCTTCGTCCTGCGGTTTCGACGGTGATCGTGATCGTGATGGATAGAGTGGATGCCCAGGAAGTAACATGGGAGGGTGTATGTAAGTGGCGAAGAAGTTGTCTTCGTCCTGCGGAAGCATCGGGGGATGGAAAAAATCCATTGGCGCATCTTCCGCTGGAAGCATGGGAGGGTGAACCAGCTGAGGGGACCGATCGGCGGGGAGCGAAGGAGGTTGCCAGAACGCGTTCCCAGAGCCACGGAAGACGCTGTACGAGGACAAAAAAAGAAAAATCCATCGAGGAACGGCGAGAATGAGACGCGGTGGAGGAATGGCCCGAGTACGAGTCCGCGTAGGACGAAAACGAAACAGCAAAAGACGGAGGCTCGGACGCCGAGTCGGTACTCATGCGACGGCGCTTGGTCGTCCTTTGTTCAGTGTTCGTCGCGACGACCTCCGTCTCCAGGGTCTCGACAGTCGAGAAAGGAAGAGCGTCCGGTGGAGTCTGGAAGTTCTGGCTCAGATAGTCGGGATGATGGGGACCAGGGAAAGGGTTAAAAATGTTCGAGAAGTTGGTCTGATTCTTGTACCCAGAGTTCTGCGTCTCTGGCCCAAGCGCTCCCAGGAGCTCAGACGAAGTGGTCTGAGTCGTCGGTTCCTCGGTGTATTCCTATGCAGGTTGGGTAGTCGAGTCCGGCGCTAGCGTGGGGGAAAGCTCCACGGTCGGTGAAGTCCGACGACTCGCGCCAAGGGCTCGTGGACGGTGTTTCGGAGGAGAGTCCGGGCCGGCGCGCCTTGATTCGTGACGCGAACGCTTGCGAATGACATCCGATTTCATGGAAATCGGCCTTGCAGACCCATGCAGTTTATAGCTAAAGGGGGACATGTTTAACAAACGACGTTACAACAAAGAAGAAGTTACTCACTACAAGCCACATCTAATGTTAGATTAAACCCCCGTGACATGAGTCGTTGCGCAAAAGAACCGCGGACATGAAAAACGTACGCATTACACAGTCTTACCCTCGTCGTCCTTCCTCCAGAGCGGCGTTGCGGTGGTGTGGCAGTTATAGCATTGTGCTGTGCCGACTGCTCCACTGAGCTGAGTGGTGTGGCGCATGTGCCTAGGAAACCCACCAATAACCTCGACCACCTCCGGACGAGGAGCAGCCTGAGTGCGGCCCTCGCCATGATTGGCGCGCATGCTTTTCGGGCGGGGACGCTTGTGCTACAACGGATCATGAATCGTTTCGTCATCTGTGATCGGGAAATCACCTACCAGCTTGCAATACAAGCCGCATGCGTTGCAGTTAAGCTCGTCGTTGAGACCACGGCGCCAAAGGGGTGTGTGCGTAGCGCCGCAGTTCGAGCACTCGGCCTTGACCCCTCCAGGAGCGGAATTACCATTCCCGCGAAGAACTGCCGGATTGACGCTGGTGGCAGTGGCACCCGGGCCAGACGACCGTGTGTTGGGAGCATTCTGGGTCTTGACCGTGAGGTTGGGGCGACTGCCGGGGGCACTTTCCCGTGTTCCCCCGCTGGGGCCAAGTTTGGCCGGGGAAATAGCTTTGGGAGGGGGCTCCTGGACAGGTTGAGAAGGAGGAAGCGATGCAGCCTGGGTCTAGTTCGTTGTTGTCATGGGGAACGGGCTGAGGCTCCGCGACGGGCAAAGCAGGAATGGCGGGCTCCTGCATCAGGACATCGAAGTCGGGAGAGATACCGTCATTGAATGAAGCAGCGAAATCGTCTTCGTTAGGATCGACGTTGCTGAGGATCTCGTCGAGCGGAAGCTCGATGGTGGGACATAAGGTACTGAAACCGCGGGAAGAAGTGTTGATAACGTCCTCCCCATAATTCATAGCGTTGGAAACAGTAGGCTGTACAGAGAGGAGGGCAGATGAACCGAAATCGCTTGAAAAAAGGGATGGGAACCGAAGAAAGGGCTGTTCGTCCGTTGGACACTTGCGCTTCCTGCCTGCAGAAGCGTCTGTATCGGTATGGGTGGACTCGTCGCTGGCGACGTGAACGCGAGTGGCCTGTCGGCCGTGGAGGTTTCCCTGAACTCCGCAGAAGGTCTGAGATCGGGCTTTTGGACGGCGTTGGGGGTAGCAGGCGTCGGTTGGTGGATGGAGAAAGTGAACTGCATGCGCTTGATGGTCCCGGTTTCGCGTTCTGGCTGGCCGTTCAGCCGCGCGCTGGCGAATGAGATCGGTGGACGCATTGCGCTTAAACTCGGGAGCGCCAAGCTCCTCGATACTCCTATGGAGGGGTAGGGATAGTTAGGGCCAAGGGTCGGGTTAGGAGTTGAACGAAAAGAGGAGGAAGCTCACCTGCCCTAAGAAGTATTGATGACGTCCTCCCCATAATTCATAGCGTTGGAAACAGTAGGCTGTACAGAGAGGAGAGCATATGGGCCGAAATCGCTAGAAAAAAGGGAGGGGAACCGAAGAAAGGGCTGGTCGTCCGTTGGACACTTGCGCTTCCTGCCTGCAGAAGCGTTTGTATGGGTAGACTCGTCGCCAGCGACGTGGGCGCGAGTGGCCTGTCGGCCACGTCGGGTAGTGGTTTCCCTGGACTCCGCAGAAGGTCTGAGATCGGGTATTTGGACGGCGTTGGGGGTAGCAGGCGTCGGTTGGTCGATGGAGAAAGTGCGCTTGATGGTCCTGGGTTTCGCGTTCTGACTGGCCTCACGGCTGCGCTCTCGTTCAGCCGCGCGCTGGCGAATGAGATATCGGTGGACGCATTGCACTTGAGGTCGGGAGCACCAAGCTCCTCGATGCTCCTATGGAGGGTATGATAGTTAGGGCCAAGGGTCGGGTTAGGAGTTGAGCGGAAAGAGGAGGAAGCTCACCTACCCTTTTCTTTGTCGCGTCTGTCGCCCATGATCTTGGAGAGCTTCTTGAACTCACGCTTGGACTTGGCATTGTCGGAATCGACGATGAGGTTCTGGAGACGCCAGAGACGCCAACTCAGGTTCTCGAGGCGCTGACCATGCTCGAGGTAGCTGGCCACTTTGGTGCAGACCTGCGCTAGATGAGGGATTCTGTGTCGCCTAGATAGTAGATTAGAGAATGCGACAAAGGATTTGTTACCCTTCTTGTGGGGTGAGTGAGAGAGACACTTAGAGTGTGAACGACGTGTACCTCCTAAGGACTCCGTGCCGACTAATACTCAGCAGTAAGCGTCTTGTTCGCGTTGCACTGAGTCTCATGGGCACTCAAAGATCGTTGCGTCTGGAACGTTTTTGCACATCCGATGCAGATGAGGGTCATGAGGGGATTTGCAGGTCAAATCGATTACATACCTTGTTTACACGGTCACTCACCCGGACAATTGTGGCTGATGTAGCCCAAATCGTAGCGGCGCGCATGCGCCAAGTCCCCGACTCCACCTATCTTTTGCAGTACTAGTGATCCTCCACGGCTCGCAGTGGTTTCGATTTTTGATCTGTCCAGTCAATATGCTACTCCGGCGAGCTACTTATAAACGGCATGTATTCAAACGTGATGTGGAATTTCAGATAAATTCAAACAACAGCATTATCCTGCTCGGTAGCCAATTGTGTACTCCGTTCTCACCGACATAAAATATGAGGGTCCAAATGCACTTCCATTCGGCGCGCAACATTCCCGGACGGGCGCGCAACATTCCCGAGCGGGCGCGCAACATTCACGAGAGGGCGCACAACTTTCGGGGTGAGCGCGCAACTTTTCGGGTTGGACACTCTTGTACATGATGGCCAAAGGTGTGGTTTTGTTTTCTGCTTGCCTCCGTTCCGCTCGGACCGCTCCTCTCCTGACCTGACCGGCGTGCCTTTTATAATTGTAATTATTTTCTAGGTATGAGCATCCGCTGGGAATCGTAAACCAATACGACGATGTGTTTCGGGTGCGGACGCGCGGGACAACCAACACGTGCAGTTTGTGCGCGAATTTGCTTGCTTGGTGATCAATCTGTACATGGACAATCTCCGGGCGGTGGAAGGCTCGTCAACGTATGCGTACAATTCCTTCAACGTACTGACTATCAAAGGGTGCTACCGACTGAGCACTCCACCGCCGTCGCCGTCGCCCTTCTCCGCGATGCGCACGGGCGAGGTTGCTTCCGTCTTCCCAGTCATGCTGACTACCAG
>JBBPOK010000642.1:0-16605 GCA_038091415.1 Leccinum variicolor | reverse complement strand
AATCGCGCAGACGAACTCTCAATCGCGCGCGCGATTCGCTAGATTGCGCTGATGTAATGTGTATCGCGCGCGCACAGCCTCATTCTTTCGCGCTATTATTTTGGCACTTACAGCTCCATAAGCAAAAAGCTGACCCAGTTGTGCGCGAACAGTTGCTACGGTCTTGGAAGGGTTCCTCAAGGTCCATGAATCAAAGATCACCCCTAACAGCGATAGACCATGAGATCTTGATGGCTATCAAATATCTGCTATTTTTACACTCGATCAAAGGTAAGATACATTACTAGTGAAACAAATATAAAGTTACTTGGAAAAGACGATGACACCCTATTCACAAATACTAGCACCCACACGCTCGTAAGAGGGTGGCGCTTCACCTGTCTCGCTCACTAGACCACGCATTAAACGTTCATGCAGTTGAGTGCGGCTGGCCGGCGACGAAATCGAGCGCACTCTTAGAAGGGGCGAGAGACGTTCCGGAGGAACAGGGAGGTTGTCGGCTCCATGGGAATCTCTTCGCGCATTTGCCTGGCGGCGAGTACGACAAGGACACGTGGATGCATCTTCTGCGGAGTTGCCTCCCGACCGCGGTACCTCGTCGTAGCTTGGAAGAGATGTCCATTCAGACGTGCAGTGGCACTGCAAGCAACGGTAAATGAACACGAGCGAAGCCAAACATATTGAAGATGACTGCGAACTTACCGACAGGATTTGTATGGGTGCCTGTATCACAACATCATACAGTTTCTTCTTTACCGCTCCTTCCTCCTTTTCTACCCGCAAGATTATCTTCAATGTATGATCAACCATAACATTGCTATGGTTGGTGCGGTTCGAGGGACGTAAAATGGAGCAAGAATCGGGTACTACCAATTCATGGCGAATCGCCCATGGTCCCAGTCCCGTGAAGGAAGATGCCACTTCGGTTTCGTCCTCTCCAGGTCTCAAAAATCGATATAGCGGGGACTTGCGGAACACATCTGGCTCATCGGATGCCAGTGGCAAAATGGGCTCGCTGTATCTTTGATTCTGGTTGTTGTGCCTGACGAGCAGCAAAGTAGCGCGTCGTATAGCATCCGACTGCACCCGTGACCCGGCTTGTGTATAGTACTCCGTTCGCTCTTAAAAATCACGGGTGTCAGTCAAGTTCGCCCTGTTCTGTGAATTTGCTCACCGTCAAGGTGTACCATTATGCTGTGCATTTTGAATTTTTTTAAGGGTGTGATCGTGAGTTGAATCGGCACTTTCCCACCAACAGGGATGCCGCACCCCACGACTTGGACACGGTATTGGAACTGACCGTCCCATTCTCGCTCCAAATCGAGGCCCCCAACCTGCTCAGCATCATCACCCCTTGGTACAGAAACGACAATAACCTCTTCTTCCGTAGATATATTTGACTTGAAAGCGCTGGGGCGCTTGACATCAGCTTTGACTTTCCAAGTGAGCGATCCACGATCAGCCTTGACTGTAGGCGGCGAGTCATTTGGGATCGTGAAAAATATCGGATAGGTGTGCGTTCCTGCACTACAAATCAGATCAAGTCATGAGGGAGAATATGCCAGCGACGGACCTTCAGGAAACAGGACCCAACCATCACCGGCCTCTTCCACACCGACGGCCAACGAAGGCGGCTCTGCGCCTCCAATCTGAGGCAGAGCATGTATCACCCCATGGGTACTAACTTGGGCTTTGCCCTTCCCCTTTGTCAATGATCGTCCGCGTTCCTCCCGTTCATCTGATCGACGTCTAGATTCCGCTCGAGGTGACCGAGATCGAACGCGATCCTTCACCGCCTCAAAGACGTGGACAACCTTTCCAAACGAAAAGCGCGAATGAGATCTGCCCCGGTGGCCCTGGTTTGAGCTGCGAGATGAACCGGTAGCAATACGGGATAACCCATAATACGCGACGTCGTCGGGACCTATTTCAGAGGTGTCGCAGCTTTCATTGTCGTCTTCAGGGATCTCTTCAATGCTTGACGTGCGTAATATTTCAACCCCGCGTATTGAGCGTATGCTGGATGTCGAGGAGTCATAATGAGCATCCGGGGTCAAGTTGGTTTGGGATAGAATGTAAGAACCTAAGGTACTTGATCAGAACTATTCTCGATTGAACTGATGAATGAAACACCTACTCTGCGATTCTGAAATTCGTGAACTGGAAGCGACAGACGGAGATCTGCCTACGGGAGAATCAGGCTGGAGAAAGGAATGCCGATCGACCGGACCAGGATATGGTGGGGCGGAGTCAAAAGATATTATATCCCGATAATTTCTATCGTTGACTAATTCCCGATCATCGGAACTGGACGGTTGGCTGTTCCTAGAGTTCGTGGAGCGGGGGTCAAGACTGACGCTGCGCTTATTGCCGAATCCATTGAGGGGGTGACCATGTGCACCAAACTTGGTTTGGCCATCAAGAAATTGGACTCTAGGTTTTGTAAATGTGGCACATTGCCGTACCTGGCGCACATGGCCCGCCTTAAACACCACCGTTGATGCAGAATGAACTTTGTATTGCTCCGTGACATCGATGCGAGTGGGCCCACTGCCTATCACCCCTTTAGCACACGGCACACACGTAATGGAGTGACATGGTGGGTGACTGTACCTTGTACGTAGTGAGTAATCGCCCTGGCCTTGAGCTTGAGCTCGATGCTGGATACTTTGGTGGGCTTTGCGAGTTCAAGGGTGAGCAGGCCACGAACGACGGCTGGTGGTAGCATGCCATCTTCATATTGGCGGGATGCGCGGTCGGGTGTGGTACGGAGGGTGACGACTGGCTCGGTGAGCCGAATAGAGAGAGAGCTCTTCTCGGGAGGCATAGGGTGAAGAATGGACGGCTCAGGTGTGATACAGTGCGGGTCCTTTTAAGCTTACAATCTGTAGCACCACTACGTATAAGGCGCAGGGGCCCCATCGGATGCTGATGCGGCATTCCCAGAATACTGACGTCCAAAGAGCGGCCGTGACATTGACGGTTCCGCATCATATTAAGTTCCAGCCGCCGCCCTGAAATTGTTTCGGAACTTTCGGAGCGGGGTAGAACTTTATTATGTCTCCGACAGAATTTATCCCTACATTGCCGAGTAGCCGAATTATGAGCCAACGTCAGGTGGTCTCTCGGACTTCAAATCTGTACTTCATGGCCGCCACTGATGGGCCTTATCATTGAGGAAACTGGTTTGGGGTATTTTGACAGGTGATTAGGTGAGAGTCACACTTAAGATAGTGCTAGACTTTTAGTCGTCTCCAATCAGCAACGAGTCTTCCAATTAACTCTCGATTCATCATCCAATTATAATTATTGTGGTCCTATTTAACAACTGGCAGCATTAATGTAGGGCCCGACACATGGTATAAACTAAGTTAATAATCTACAAGGAACGTCCTACTATATGCCTACTAGCATCAGAATAGTATGATCGTGGTCCAAATGGGAGAGGCTGGGAATATACAACTAGGGTGTATCCATGCTGGTGGGTCAGAAGACCAAGGTGACCATGCCAATCACCGCAAAACCCAAGCACGCAGAAGCAAATGTACTAACTGCCAGCGACTCCATGTCCCATGCGTAACACATGATACCAATGATCGCGAGTACGAACCCTACCGCAGCAAGGAAGACACAGAGTGCATGAGTTCTACTCAACAGATGGGTCGGTACGTTTGACATAAATAATCCAACTAGTTCAACGTGTGGGTTTCTTGAAAGTATGGGTGGTTCCAATGAATATGAGGCTCTCCTTTTGTTTTTCTCCGTCGACGTAGTTGTGACCTGGTTCACAAACTTGCGTATCGCCATTTGGGTATCATCACTTGTGAGTGATCGTCGTTCCTGCACCGTGACATCGACAACATCCCGCTCAATGTCCTTGATCACGGAATTCGCGGTTGGCGAATTCACTAATTTGATTCCTTCCGCAATCATCTCATCGCGAGTGGCCTCTTTCAGTTTGTACCTGATTAACAGGAATGCCCCCAAAAACGAGAGGACAGCTACACAAGAACCATACACGTCACTGGACTACCAGAAAAGATGTGATTATAGCACGTACAAGCATAGACGTGCAGAACCAATGCCCCTAGAAGGCAGGCGTTCGATGCCTGCAATGCATTGCTCCCCATCTTGTCGGTTTCAGCTGGTTTTGTGTTGACTAACATGGCTGCTTCTGTTGTAGCGAAGAATGTGGTCTACGAACGTGAAGCGCCTCAGACTGGGCAGAACAACCGTGATGTGAAAACTCACGATGACGCTGATTAATTGCAGCCTTTCCTGCCAGGAGTTGACAAGGTTTTTCATCGCTCGCTTTCGCGCCTGTTCATCCTCGGCATCTTGTTCCGCCTGTGTGACTAAACCAAAGGTGGGTAAGATCGTTAACTAGGTTGGGATTTGACGAACTCTTCTTCTCGGGCTCATTCACCACCATTACCCTTTCGTCGAGGTCATCCAGTTCGGTGTGCTGACGCATCACAGATTGCATGAACCCGGAGGCAGGCTGGGTGTGGGCTCGCGTAGTAGAAGTCATGATTCTGTGGGATCCTGAGGCCGATTCGTGAGAATGTTAAATCTCAGAAGATGGTACACAGTGACGAACGGGTGGGTGGGTACGAGCGCACGGTGCTCATCTGGAACGTTACCGCGTCGTAAATATGGGTGTAATGATGTCCACCAAGCGGGAACCGCGAGTCTCTGGGTTCGTGAATGGAAAAAGGTGTTGAATGTGTTAGCTTATGTGCTTTGCCACTCAATGGTATATATACGTTGACCGGACTTGGAGAAACCAGTGCGCCAAGAGAATACAGTATGGTGCGTCAACTGCCGCATCAAGATTGAGTCACCGCCATTATAGCGCCGGATGTGTGATTCAAGCGTCATGACACTTCGACCTGGAGAGTGAGAGGGTCACGGTCCAGTCTTTCTGCCGTTAGTTGGAAAGAGGGTGAAGGACGGAACCAAAACAAATCCGAGTCCGACAATCCGCAACTAAGTACTGTACCTAGTACCCAATACCAATATTATGTAAAGCCACTGGTTTCAGCAGGCTGGAAAAGAAGTCAGCTGAGGTTGTTAAATTTTAATGTTGAGCGACTATGGTCATGCCTGGTAACCTAAGGCAATCCAATTCAACATGGATTACCATTTTGCGATTCGTATGTGTTGTCGACGGCAGAAGTATTGATTGCAATGACCTTGTATACGTGAGCGCTTGATTTTGAGCTGACACCGCCAGCCAGGTACCTGGTTATTAATATTGGCGGGTCGGATCCATTGGCAAGCCCCTAAACCACTGCTACGTCACCATGCTCCAATCTTTGAATAAGTGACTCAGTACTCAGTACTCAGTAGAAGTCTAAGGGTCCTTGATCACTGGATGACTCGGCGAAATCTACAGCATGCTGGTACTAGGCAACGGCTCTCCGGCACGTTCTCAAATCTTGCAATGGATCTTATGCATATCTTCCTGCAGCCACGTCTGTACGTTCGAGATCTTCCAACCAGGATCTCGACTACCAGGGAACAGCTCCGAGTCACTGGCACGATGTTGGATTTAGCCTTGGCATGAGTCACTAGAGTCTGGCTCAAAGCCCTGAAGGTCCCTGGCCTGGGTGTTGTCACTTACCATTTGGTGCCTTTATCGTATAAAAAACAAGACCGCCGTCGCACAACGGCTGCGCCGTGTCGACAGGCACGCGTGGGACCGTACTCAGTAGAAGTCTAAGTGTCCTTGACAATGACTCGGCGAAATCGATCTACAGCATGCTGGTACTAGGCAACGGCTTTCCGGCACGGTCTGGCTCAAAGCCCTGAAGCCCTGGGTGTTGTCACTTACCATTCGGTGCCTTTATAGTATAAAAAACAAGACCGCCCTCCGAGCACAACGGCTGCGCCGTGTCGACAGGCACGCGTGGGACCGCCTTTATTCCTTTCCAGCGTTGTACGGCAGCACAACATTGTGCCGTGTTGCAAAAATTTGCGGGTATACACACAGATGAGTGTGAGCCTGAGTGAGGATGGATCGTCGGTACTATTTGACTTACTATTCAATATGGACTGAGCGAACGTGCACACATGTACGATTGATGTAGCATGAACTGATGATTTTTTTTGCATGATGCGCACCTGGACACGTCAGCACGCAAGGCGACGCCGCCGACGTGCATGAACAAGGTGTCAGGGTCACACTGACTCACGCCGTGTCGATATCGTAATTGAACAAACAAAGCAAAATAAACTTTGCATGGCCAGGAGCCGCCAGGTGTCCTTCTGCAGGTACAGTGACTAGTACTACTGTGACGTGTAACTTTAAGAGATGGACTCAAAACTGGGGTGACTGTATTTTCGCCGATCTCGATGGTCTGTGGAACTTCGGGCCTCTTCAAATCTGCACTGCGGATTCGTTGGGATGGAACTGAATCCGAAACTTTCTGTCAAATTTACCTTCTGCACCGGCATCTCTCTGACAACTTCAACATCTCATTGCTGGTGTTTTTTTCTTTCTTGTTTTTTGACACGAAAATGGCCTCCAGATTTTGCAACACCGGTCAAATGATAGTAGGCTCCCCAACCCTCGAATGATGTCTGACATGAACATGTACATAACTTTCGGTGCGTGAATCTGATCCCGCGAAAGTACCCCAGTGATATAGAATACAAGACACTGATAAACTACACTGCCAGGGAACGAGTCGCTTGGCTTGGCTTTTCGTTGTGCAGTGACCTTGAGGCTGGTTCCCGGGAGAGTCATGACTCCGCATCACGATCGTACCCGCAATGCTTCAAGTTGCGTGTTTTTCGGAATTTCAACCTAACCTGTGGCTCAAACTGGTGACTGTATTTTTCCGACCTCTTCGGCCTCTTCAAATCTGCACTGCGGCTTCTTTTCAAAGGCCTGAATCCGGAACTTGCTCCCTATCGATTTCAACTTCTGCACCGGCATCTCTCTGACTCCGCCAGCCCTCGAATGATGTCTGGCAAAGTATGTAAGGACTTTTGGTGCGTGCAAATTAAGGATCTGACTGGAGCATACTGTCGTAACTTGATTCATTGAAAGGAGCTTCAACTTCTGACGATTAATCCGTCTGACCATGCGTTGCTCTTGTAATATTCTTCTCACTCAAATTGTGCAACTTGAAGAAGTGATAACAATTCATGATGCTTTCCGGCCCTTTTCGTTCAGCCTGGCTGGTTTCTGAGGAACCTCGTGGCTCTATCCCTTGGCATAAGGTTATTTCAGCACTCTAGATCACTGTCTCCCACGAAGTGAAGGTATGATGCTTCCAGCTACTTTAGTAACTCTGGGTTGACTGCCATTGTAATTGTCACTCTGTGTCTAGTATAATGCTTCCATCTCGGAAATGCAGTGAATATGGCCCATAGGATCTTACTGCTTCAAAGCCAATTGCCATGTCTACGTTACCAGCACATAGATACCATTGTCGAGGGTGGGAAGCGTTGGCCGCCAAGCGAAACGCACCCTAAATATGCACGTAACTCCCATACCTCATCCCATCTCCTGCCGTATCTTCGATAACACCATGCTGCTGCACGTATTCCGTCCCACCACCATCGCTATAAAATTCCGATTGCCCAATGTCGTTGAGACCCCAGCTGTTGCTTCACCATGAAGTCCCTCCTGTCATTCGTGATCCTCAGTCTCGGTCTCCTCGCCGCTGCAGAACCCTCTCTCTCCCCTTACATCCTGCATGAGAAGCGCACACATGTCCCCGCAGGTTGGGCCTTGAAGCGTAGACATGAACCCACCACACCTATTCCTCTGCGCTTCGCCCTCGCCCAGAGGAATATTGACGATATTGGCAGCTACCTCATGGAGGTGTCTCATCCAGAGTCCGAGAAATATGGCAAGCACTGGTCTGCAGGTGATGTCCTCAAGATGTTTGCGCCAAGCGACGAAACGATCGAAACAGTCCGATCATGGCTCATGGAGAGCGGTGTCGAGGGCGACCGGATCCAATTGTCAGCAAACAAGGGTTGGATCGAAGTGACGAGCACTGTCGAGGAAGCAGAGCGCCTGCTCCAGACAGAATACAACCTGTATGGTCATGCCTCAGGAAAGGACCACGTTGGTCAGTGGATATCAGATATCATGCTTGGAATGGTAACTGATAATTTGACCGATAGCTTGCGATGCGTACCATCTCCCTGAACACATTGTTCCTCACGTGGAATTTGTGACTCCGAGTGTACACTTTGATGCTAAGCTGACTCGTCGTGGGGGTGCAGAGCCTGCTCGATCAGTTGGTCAGCCTGGTGCCGGAGTTGGACCAAAGACCTCCGGGAAGATAAACGCTGCACTTCCCACGGACCTTTCGACTTGTGATGAGTACATCACGCTCGACTGCTTGCGAGCGCTCTACGACGTCCCCGTCATTTCGGTTGCGACCGGATCAAACAGTTTCGGAATTGGTATGCAGATGATTATTCTTATGCTATCATCAGCTAGTATTTACTGTCCCTACAGTGGAATACACACCACAAGCTTACCTCCAACCTGACCTGGACATATTCTTTGGGAACTACTCACCCAGTCTGTACGGAAAATCACCATATATGGTTTCAATCGACGGAGGTAAGGATTTACGGTGCATGTTCGAGCTGTCCATATTGTCTCACACCGCGGCTAGGCTACGCACAGACGGAATACCAGGGCTTCGATTACAACGGTGAATCCGACCTTGACCTCCAGTATGGCATGGGTCTCGTCGGGCCATCCCAAACAGTGACTTTGTACCAAGTTGGTGACATGGTGGAGGGTTCGTAATCAAGATGTCATTTATATATATGTTATCTTGGCACTGATGTTTTCTCAGGAGCATCGTTCAACAACTTCCTCGATGCCCTCGATGGTTCCTACTGCACCTTCGAGGGTGGTGACGATCCGACCCAGGATTCCGTTTACCCTGATCCTTATGGCGGCGGATACGAAGGTGCGTGCACATTCAAAACACCTGTTTCCGAAGGAACTTCATTTACCACCGTCTAGGTCCTGAGGCATGCGGGACTGCTAAGCCTACGAATGTCATCTCAACATCGTATGGGTACAACGAAGCTGATCTCACACCCTTCTACACCGCACGCCAGTGTGCTGAGTATGCCAAATTGGGTCTCATGGGTATCACGGTCCTCTACAGCTCTGGTGATTATGGTGTCGCAGGCAATGGTGGCCTCTGCTTGAACCCTGACGGTCTGTGATCCTCTTCCGTTCACGCTTGACCACAATCTCACGTTGATGAACAGGAACCCAGACTACCAATGGAACAATGTTCAACCCCAGTTTCCCGGGAACATGCCCTTACATTACATCCGTCGGTGCTACGATGGTTCCCCCTGGCTCTACGGTCTTCGAACCCGAGACTGCTTGCGAGGAAGTGATCTACTCTGGCGGTGGATTCAGCAACTACTTTGCCATGCCCGAGTACCAAAAGAGTGCCGTTGATTACTACTTGACGAACTATTACCCGGACTACCCGTCGACCATGTGGAACTCGACTGGCATGGTATGTTTCCAGTTCGTTTGATTCTGCAAAACCTGACGTGCCAACAGTCTCGCGCCTTCCCTGATATCTCTGCGAATGGAGCAAACTATGTTGTTGCTGTACGTTGGATTATTTGTGTACCTATGAGAGGACGGTCTGGACTCACCGTTTGTGATGGTTTAGATTGACGGCGCATTTGAGCTCGTCTATGGAACTTCTTGCTCCTCCCCCGTTAGCGGGGCGATCTTTACGCTGATCAACGATGCTCGTCTCGCACTCGGCAAATCGACCATCGGATTCATCAACCCCACGGTGAGCAAAGAATTTCCCAAAACGAGAATGCCCATTTTCTGACGAGGTTTGTTCTCGCAGATATACTCGCCTGTATTCGCTAGCGCATTCAATGACATCACGATGGGTGACAATCCGGGGTGCGGAACCAACGGATACAATGCCACGGTTGGGTGGGACCCCGTGACAGGTCTCGGAACGCCCAACTACCTCAAGTTACTTGCTGCCTGGCTTCTACTCCCTTGAGTGCGTGAAAACTTGGAACGCTGCAGGTATCCACGCGCAGTGGTTCACATATTATCCTTATGAATTATTTCTGTACTTTGGAAGCTCAGGTATTTTTGTTTTTGTTTGGAAAATAGTATAAAGACCGATGGATCATTGAGACCGATTTCAAATTAGCCCCTGCGGCCCGGACGCGCGGCACTTTTGATGTTGTTGCGAATGCAATTTCGAAATTGACGATTCGATTCGCAGGATCACAGTACTAATAAACTCCTGAGGTTGTATATGATGTCGAAGGAGGCGCTGCAGCGTTTTGCAATGCACCGGAATGCGCAGAAGGTTTAAGAAGTGGCCAGGCCAAAAGAAGGAACGACTGTCTTCCTGCCTAAGGGTCTGCCTACGGGAGACTAGGCCAGGCCGGTGCTTTAAGCTTTAAGCTCCAATTGATGTTCAACTTCACATGGCCGCCACCACTGATGCTATGAGGAAACCAGTGTGAGGCATCTTGATGTACTTAGTGCGAAACATATCGTCGCCGACGCCGGACTGCCCCAATATTCCAGGCGTCAATGCCATCTTTTGGAGGCGGCATTGTTCAAAAACTGCCAAGTAGGCTATAATGTGACATACAGCTAATACGATGAGCTTAAAGAAACGTCATATTATATAACTTCATTAGAATTAGAATATAATCATATATAATATATACAGTATGCTGGCGGTGAGAGAGGGTAACATCCACTGGGAATACAAAAATAACATTCATGCTACGTCACTGGACGTGGTAGGTCAGATGCGCAAGATGGCCATGCCAAGCAGGGCGAAACCCAAGCACGCAGAAGCAAATATGCTGACTGCCAGTGATTCCAGGGCCCAAGCGTAACACACGATGCCAACGATTGCGAGTACGAACCCCACCGCAGTAAGGAAGATACAGAGCGCATGGGTTCGACTTAACAAATGGGACGATACGTTTGACACGAACATTCCAACTTGTTCAACACGTGGATTGCTTGAAAGGACGGGTGGTTCCAACGAACTTGAGTCTTCTGTTTCGTCTTTCTTCAGTGTCGACATTGTTGCGTCATGCTTTGCAAACTTGTACATCGCTGATCCTGTATCATCGCTCGCAGGTATTCGATGTTGCTGTACAACACCGGCATCTCGCTCGAGGTCCTTGATCAGGGATGGCGTAGTGGGCGAGTTCAATCTAATTCCCTCCGCAACCATTTCTTCACGAGTGGCTTCTCTTAGTTTATGCGTGATCAGCATGAATGCTCCTAAAAATGAGAGGACGGCTGCATACAAGTGTCCACGTGAGACTCTGTTATAAAAGATACAACTATAGCACGTACAAGCATAAACATGCATAATCAATGACCCAAGAAGACAGGCATTCGATGCCTGCATGATGTTGCTCCCTAATACGCCATCAGGCGGTCTCGTGTTTACCAGTATGGCTGCTTCTGTTGTTGCGAAGAATGTAGTCTGTAAGGGAAATACTTCAGATCGTACAAAATATCATGATGCAATAACTCACGATAACGCTAATCAATTGAAGCCTTTCCTGCCAGGAGCTGACAAGGTTCTTTAACGCTTGCTTCCGCGCCTCCTCGTCTTCTACATCTTGCTCCTCCTGGGTGACTGAACCAAATTGAGTAGAAGTCTTTAACTAGATTAGAATTTGACAAACATTTCTTCTCTGGCCGACCCACTGCTACCACCCCTTTACCGAGGCCGTCCACATCGCGATGCTGCTGCATCACAGATTGCATGAATCCATTGGGGGCAGACTCTGTGTGGGTTCGCGCAGTAGAAGTCATGATTCTGTGGGGTCCTGAGGTCGATTTGTGAGAAATAAAAAACCTTTGAAGATGGTGCACAGAGACGAACGAGTGGGAGGATACGAGCGCACGGTGCTCATCTGTCTCTGTGTCGTAGATACAGGTATAACGCAGTTGTCCACTACACAGGAACCGCAAGTCACTTGGTTCGTGAATGGGGAAGATGTCGAGAATGTGCTCGTCATTCAGTGTATATATACGCTAGCCGAACTTGAGAAACCAGTGCAAAATATGTAGCGACTGTCGGGGCAACTTGAACGCCGTCTCGCGTAACCCATGCAATCACGGCAAATGCATGATTCAATAGTCGCGACATTTCGACCCAGAGCGTTTGACCTTAAGGCGGTATCAGTTGTAAAGCGGAACGGGAACAAAAGCAATTGTTCAATTGCCCGGCCTTGGTTGTAGCCGGCGTCTTCCTAAATGACCGATGAGATTTCAGGATTGAAAACCAAGTCTACCGAGTAAGGAAACGTTATGTGGTGCCAGTCCAACCTAATAGTTAAGTCATCTCATCAGATCCATGCCAGCACATTCTGTCGGTAGCGGCCACGTATGCAAATGCTTACTTTGAGTTCTGCACTGCGAGCAAATCCAGGTACTAGTGGCTGAATGCGCGTACTGTTATTGTCCGTCGGGCCCGTCAACCTGTCACAGGACATGTTTTTGGATCCGAGTCCGCCACCACATAATAGCTGAGTCAGTCAGCCTAGAAAGCTTGAATGACAGAACGCGGTGCCGCCGCTGGCGATTCAGGCCAAGTCCCAGCCTTGATTCGATAGCTCCGGCTGTCCGCGCGTCTATGACAGCATATTTGACACAACCTTGAATCAATCACCTTCAATGCAATGGGCGACGGCTCTCTGACACTACCGACCGGGCCATTGCAATTGCACAGAATCACATTCTGCACCACCCATCATCTATTCGTTCTTGATCGCGGTGCAATTGGCTGACCGAGTAACGCGTGCAATCATTTGAACTAGAGTTTATTTTGATGGTCTTCGGTCACATGGTGGCAGCCTCTTCACCTGCAGGGGCTACTCATCAACTCATCCCCTCAGTGGGATGGCCATCAGCTCGGAACTTGGGCTTGACTTTACTCTATTACACCCCGAATGTGTCGCAGCCACAAATCCTGTGCTGGTTGAATCTGCCAGGAGCCTAAAGAGAGTGGCTATTATTCACTGCCGGGAATCTTTCAAAAACCCTACCGTAGGAGATTCTTATGCAAGATGTTAGCGTATTGTTCCTAGCATTTCACCGGCGAAAGCATCCCAGTGGCGAGTCGCGATATAGAATACAAGACGCTGATAAAATGCACTGCCAGGGAACGAGTCGCTTGGCTTGGCTTGGCTTTTCGTTGTGCAGTAACCTTGAGGCTGGCTCCCGGGAGAGTCATGACTCCGCATTACGATCGTACCCGCAAATTCAATGCTTCAAGTTGCGTGTTTTTCGGAGTTTCAACCTAAGTAACGGTCACTGGCATTTGCAATTAGTGTTCATTGTCGGACTATGGAACTCCGAGTGACTCACTCAAGCACTTCACTGACGGTGATCAGCAAAATGTAGTCGGCCATCAACTTGAAAGCCGGTGTGGGCCTTCTGCCTTCTGAAAGCAACTACTGAGGAAACATATAGGCTCGCGGGTGCCAGTGAGGGCCGAACTCCCTAGTGTGCCGGGTTGAGCGTTGTCACCTTGGGCAACAGTGGTTCTAGTGCTACGCTCTGCCACAGAAAAATACACTTGCCTTTTGACACAATAACGACAGTACTACCCTGCCACCTTGACTTGAAAAGCTACAATCAACATCCTTCTTTTCCATTTCTACCTTCAGTTCTGAAGTTATTAAAAGGTTATTCAAGTTGACGCAGTGGTAGCACAAGTGCGGCAGTGACTTATACATACTTCCGAGTCGCGTTATAGCCACATCAACGGTGCGCCGTGTTCAGCGGATTGCGCGGAATCGGTCAAGTTATCGACACAAAATTGTCGCTTGCGAGGGACATGTAGCCCATTGTGTTTAATCACGGGTCCACTGAATGTGAGTTGTATGAATGACGTTGCAATTTTATCTTTGCTGATAAACTCCGTGAGATTCAAGTCACGCTCTCGGACGCTGTTTCTCGGAGAGACAGATCAGTAAACTAATTCCGACGGTCAAGTTAAAGCTGTTGCTGCAACCCAGTCCATTGCGTTATCTTATGCGAGCCTTGTACTGCCAGTTGAGGAAGAGGCTGTCGATTACGGTGAAGATTTCAGGCCTTTTCATATCTGGTAGCATGGTAGGGGTGATCAATCGACTTATTATTATATTGATCCGTCTGACCATGCGGTCACTCTTTTCATCATCCCCCCGCACTGTGTGTTCTTCTCACTCCCGATTAGCTCAAGTTGTGCAAGTGATGGCAACCATGCAATCCCGCCCTTTTATGTAATTCTCACTGGCAGTGTCAGCAAACTCCCCGGATAAATGGGCTAGCATTTGAGGAGCCTCATGGCTCTGTCCCTTGCGGCACAAGGTTATTCCAGCATTTTCGATCACTGTCTCCCATGAAGTGAAGGTATGCTTCCAGCTATTTTAGAGTAACTCTGGGTTGACTGCCATTGTAATTGTCACCCTGTGTCTAGTATCTTCTTCTTCTATCTCGCAAATGCAGTGAATATGGTCCATAGGATCTAACTGCTTCAAAGTCAATTTACCATGTCTACGTCAACAGCACAGAGATACCATTGTCGAGGATGGGAACCGCTGGCCGCGAAGCGAAACATATCCTAAATATGCACGGAACTCTCACAGTAGCCCATACTCAGTCCTCCGCCGTATCTTGAACTGCACCATGCTGCTGCACAAACTTCGTCCCACAACAATTGTTATAAAATCCCCCCCGAGATCACAGTATGTCATCGAGACACCTGTTGCTTCACCATGAGGTCCCTCTTGTCATTCGTCATCCTCAGTCTCGGTCTCCTCGCCGCTGCAGAACCGTCCCTCTCACCCTACATCCTTCATGAGAAGCGCACGCAAGTTCCCGCAGGTTGGACTTTGAGGCGCAGACATGATCCCACGACTACCATTCCTCTGCGCTTTGCCCTTTCCCAGAGAAATGTGGACGATATTGGCAGCTACCTTATGGAGGTATCTCATCCAGAATCCGAGAAATATGGCAAGCACTGGTCTGCAGGTGATGTCCTCAAGATGTTTGCGCCAAGCGAAGAAACGATCGAAACAGTCCGATCATGGCTCATGGAGAGCGGCGTCGAGGGCGACCGGATCCAATTGTCAGCAAACAAAGGTTGGATCGAAGTGACGAGCACTGTCGAGGAAGCAGAGCGCCTGCTCCAGACAGAATACAACCTGTATGGTCATGCCTCAGGAAAGGACCACGTTGGTCAGTGGATATCAGATATCATGCTTGAAATGGTAACTGATAATTTGACCGATAGCTTGCGATGCGTACCATCTCCCTGAGCACATTGTGCCTCACGTGGACTTTGTGACGCCGAGCGTACACTTTGATGCCAAGCTGACTCGTCGTGGGACTGCTGAACCCGCTCGGTCGATCGGTCAGCCTGGTACAGGAATTGGACCGAAGACCACCGGAAAGCTAGCCAGCACTACCCTTCCCACCGGTCTTTCGACTTGTGACGAGTACATCACGCTCGACTGTTTGCGCGCGCTTTATGAGATTCCAGACAATGTTGCTGCGACCGGGTCAAATAGCTATGGAATTGGTATGCGGATAATCAACTTTATGCGTCCCCAACTGAAATTTGCTATCACTGCAGTGGAATACACACCAGAGGCTTACCTCCAACCTGACCTGGACATATTCTTCGGGAACTACTCACCCAGTCTGTACGGAAAATCACCATATATGGTTTCAATCGACGGAGGTAAGGGTTTATAGTGCATGTTCGAGCTGTCCATATTGTCTCACACCGCGGCTAGGCTACGCACAGACGGAATACCAGGGCTTCGAGTACAACGGTGAATCTGACCTTGACCTCCAATACGGCATGGGTCTCGTCGGAGCATCCCAAACGGTGACACTGTACCAAGTCGGTGACATGGTTGAGGGTTCGTTTCTGAGATGTTATGCGTTTTGTCTCTCAGTTGTGAGGTTTTCTCAGGTGCATCATTCAACAACTTCCTCGATGCCCTCGACGGCTCTTATTGCACTTTCGACGGTGGTGACGACCCGACCCAAGATGCTGTTTACCCTGATCCATATGGTGGCGGATACGAAGGTGTGTGCACATTCAAGTCATACTTGTCAAATGCAAGCTCATCTACGCATCGTCCAGGTCCCGAAGCATGCGGAACTGCTAAGCCCACAAATGTCATCTCGACCTCGTACGCGTACAATGAAGCTGATCTCACACCGTTCTATACCGCACGCCAATGTGCCGAGTATGCCAAATTGGGTCTCATGGGTATCACGATCCTCTACAGCTCTGGTGACTATGGTGTCGCAGGCAATGGTGGCCTCTGCTTGAACCCTGACGGTCTGTGATCCTCTTCCGTTCACGCTTGACCACAATCTCACGTTGATGAACAGGAACTCAGACTACCAATGGAACAATGTTCAACCCCAGTTTCCCGGGAACATGCCCTTACATTACATCCGTCGGTGCTACGATGGTCCCCCCCAACTCTACAGTCTACGAACCCGAGACTGCTTGCGAGGAAGTGATCTACTCTGGTGGTGGATTCAGCAACTACTTTGCCATGCCCGAGTAC
>JBBPOK010000641.1:0-16665 GCA_038091415.1 Leccinum variicolor | reverse complement strand
TTCATTTTCTTTGTGCAAGAACGAGATGATGAATTCGTTTGTTTTTGTTCTTCCACTCATAATTCAAAAACAATTTGACGAAAACCTTTTTATTTGTTTTTGTCTAGTCCGGTCCCCCATACACCTCGACCGGATTCTCTCTCTGTATCTGGCCCAGCTGCACAAGTGCAGAGATCATTGCCTCTGGCGGTGCAGACAGCGTACATCGTGATTTGAAAGGCGGCCTCTTCAAATCTACTCGGACGTCGTGCTTCCAAAATATCACCGAGTTATCCGCTAGACGAGGCATCAACACGTTTACGGGAACTTATCTGTCCTGCAACATATGGATCGGCTCCGACTCTTTCAGATCGACGATCATGACATCATCTAGGGATGACGGGAACATAACTCTGAACATCCAAATCCAATCTCTTCTTCGCCAAGATGCACATCACATCACACTTTGAGAACCGTCAACAGACGTCTTGCAAAGTCCCCGGCTCGTCGACGTCGCCTGTTAGGATCCGATGACCAAAAGAAAGGAAATATACACAAACCATACCCGATCATATTTATCAACAACCGCACCATCAGCTTCACGTCGCCCAGCTTTTTCGCACAGGCGTGTTGAGTGGGAAATAGTGGACGGGAGCATGGCATTTCACTTTTATCGCCGGTGCGTTTTGGTAATCCGTTCGAAAAACACGTGGCACATCAGTCTCGTCTACGCGCGTCGCGCGCCAGGCACGCGCACCGACTCGAATCACCAGTTCGAAATTACTAGACTTACAATGCACTTGCGCTACTCGACACGCAATCCACAACGTCAACAGTCCTTGACTCGTAGCAGGCGAGTTGTACTTTTGAATGACTCGTACGAACGCACATAAAACTGCCGACAGTCTTTCTTGAACAAACAAAATCGATACCTCCAACACGATCGTCTCGACACTCATACGACACAAACTACGCATCCGAGCAAAATAACCCCCCTACCGGGAGCAGGACGAGCAGACGTTGGGAGGTTAGGTGCATTACATCTATCGTCTCGTCTCGCCTTGTTGCATTGTCATTTAGTCGAGTTCTATGGATTCGGATGATATACATTTGAATTCCGTGTGTTGCAAAGAGTGATTCAAGCATTCGACTGTCGGCAGCGGTGTCAAGTGATGGTGATCACTGGTGAGCAAGTGTGATTGTGACGCTGACTCTGTGTCTCTCGCTGAGAGATCTGATCTTGTTACGGTTACGCGTCCCTACGTTTACTGACCAAAAAATCAGCAAAAGTCCGCGAATGCCACCGACCGACTTCAAGTTGACGGAGGTTATATTGGTCCAGATCAATGCGAAATGGAAATCCAGAGAGACTGCTCGAACTCGAGGCATCCCATGGCCTCCGTGAGGGTTCAGGACATTCAACATCGCAACGTCAACCACCAATATTAATTGGTGGCTATAAAGTTCGGGGAAAGAGGTTCCAACTGCAATTTTTATACACAACAAACACAAACGTACCCTCAAATGTCCGCACGAAACAAGCCTCATGGCCCATTTACTGGCATGTCGAGCATCTCTTTTCCACTCGCAGCCTCGCTGTCGCGGCAATCCAAATCTCGTTGCGCCAGTGGATCGCCGTCGAGCGCACGATGAGAATCTTCGGCCGATCGAGAAAGTGACGAGGAATCCGTGATTAGATTCAGGTCGAAAACTTGCTGTGAATAGGGCGGCGATTGCATGCTTCGGAGGTTCAACACGACCCGTTGCCCGGTAGCGATGACCAGTGGGTTGAAGCTAACGAACGTCAGGTCTAAGTCTCAGAAGAATCGCGATAATCATCACTCACAGTAATTGGATATTCGTCAGCAGATTCTGTGTAACGATGATCGGTTAGTTGGGCTCGAAACTCAAGTTCACTGGTATTTCACATTTGAAAATACAAGCCTGAGAAGAACTCGATGATTAGCAGTCGACGACCGACCGAGCAGAGACGATGACTCACATAGAAATGATGCCTATCACACTGGCTATGACGCTTGCCTGTGTGTGAAGACGTGAAGGGACCATCTACAAGAATGATGAACGTGGCAACGCACAGCAAGATACAGAGTAGCTAGCAAAGCGTTAGCTCATGGTGTACAAAAAAAAAAAAGTTGTCCCTCACCGTCCACAGCCAGAGTACGAAGAAGCGGTCGTGGATGTTGGAGGCATTGCGTCTCCTTGAAGAGCTTGCCAAGCGAGACGGCCACCATGAAAAACACGATACAATCAAGGACCATTCTAAAGGATTGTCGTGAATGACGATCCCCAGCAGTAGTCCTCACATTCAGAATACACTCACGATACCGAGGGTATAATCCACTAGTACATCAAAAGGGAGCCAGAGGTTTGAGCCATTTGAGATCCAGTAATACATATATGGCACTAGCTAGACTCACGGTGTAACCACTTTTGGCATCTTCTACTAAGCAAGGGCGATCACTGAGGAATAACATCAAAGAAATGGAGCAACAAAGGACTCACCAACCCCATATACAACACAGACGCCGGTCTCCGCCAGGTATTTGAACGGAAGATCTTGCATAACGAGTTCAGCTGTACGTCCGTATTGACTGAAGACAGTGATGTGCACCTGCAGCCCCACGAAATACCAGTAACCAAACCAATATCCCGACGACCACGGAGAGGTGGACCACGTATGCAAGGATTAAGATGATGGCTATGTAACGCTGGCACCCCCAGATGGCCCATGCTCGTAGGAGGACCAATACTGTGTTCTCAAACGTCGGCAACGTCCAGCTTACTGTAAGAAAGAAAGAACTCACTACGGATAACCTCCACTTGAAACAGTCCATAAAACACAATGAATCCCTCGAAACGTGTGCAAAACTATGCAGCAACAACGTCGATGAGTTCGTAAGTCACCGTTCGGAATTTAGCTGAGCGATAATCGACAATACCTTTGACGACCTATGACTCAGGAGTCCCAACATCGCGAGCGTATAAGCCGACTGTCCGACCAAGCTACCGTAGCGGCTTAACAGAAAGATGACCTTGACTGCAGACCATCGACTGTGCCAAATATGGTCTAACTTTTCGGGCCCCTCAGGAACGGACTAGTTATTTGCAAGAGAAGCTGGTGCACGTACCTCGAGGGAGAAAGTGATGAAATAATCATGAACCAGGAGTGTCTCTGCTGCGACGGAGAGGTACCTAGTTGGTGTCAACGCGGCGAAAAAAAAAAGCAGTCCGATAGCTTACTGGTAGGTCTTTAGCAAACTAAAAAATCGATCAGTGGACGACATCATGAAAGAAAACAAATCAAACCGAGGTCAGAGGTCTTGGGTAGATATATACTGGGGTCTTGCTACTAAGGTCTTGGCGAACGGCAAAAGGCTGACTGAGACAAATTTACCCTAGGGAGGTATTTTGAAATACCCCACTCATTAAACCCAATTCAAAACAAGGTTGTGAGATGATGTGATCATGCCGTAATGTTCAATAGCAGGAAGTTCACTCGTACAATTCATTACATGCGCGAGCATAGCTGATTGTAGGACGGTGCTACAGTAGTTGACAATGTTCTAAACGCTGTTCGGCATCGTGACGACATAACCCTATATGTATATATCGGCTATAAAATTGTGTGCTACCGTCGCCGAGGCCACGAGCAGGTGCCAGCCGGCACGGCCATAAGTGAAGAATAATTCAACAGCAAGACTCGGATCACCACCGGATGACAGAGGTTAGAAACCGTCATGGAGCGTCTTCGAAGGGGTATTGAAAAGGACGTCCGGAATCAAACAGGTCACGGTCCGAGTCGCCGCCGATCGAACGAGACTTTCAGAATCTTTTTACATATGTAGGGGTGCAGAGTCGGAGGTGAAGCGACATGAACGGTGCCGAAGTACCGAAGTTGCTGTCGAGATTTGTCAAAGCTGATGCTGACTTCACTGACTCAGTAGCGAGTACGAACTTACGTCACAGCACGGGCAGCGCGATCGAGGCAGCGTTGTGGTAACAGGTCACAATATTGTACAGAACGAAAATAAGCTGAGAATAGGCCGCGCTGGGAAGGTGCGGAAGACTGGCACAGTTCGGGCGTTGGGGAAAGCGTCGATCGGGGCGAATGGGGCAGTGGAGTGTGCGGGCCACAATTGGAGAGGGCAAAAGCTGCCCATAGCACAACTCAGAGGGAAGAAAACGCACGCAGGACCCAGGTGTGTGACGACGAAATGTCTGTATCATGCTCGTCTAGAAACTAGACGGGTGGGCAGTGTGATAAGGTTCAGCCATACAAGCAAGAAACCCCTTACGACACTGGTTTTCGAGCCGACCCTGTGTAGCCACTGATCGAGAAAAAAAAACTCGCTGCCCGTACCCCAAGTTGTCCTCCATGGCAGCCAGCTCGAGATGACAAACTGGTCTCTAGCCAGATATTCGTGAAGTCTAGTTGGAAACGCTGAAACAGGTCAGCGCCAGGTCAGCGGTCACCAGCGAGACACATTCAATTTTTACCCTCTTCTAGCGTCGTATCGACAACCCCGGCGTCCCGACCCTATACCATTCAGTCGGCTACTCCCTCCCAACACATGAGACACTCACCGTATGGCGCAACCTCTTCTTCATTGGTGGCGCAACAGGGCTCGTCTGACTCGGTCGGTTGTAACAACTTGAGAGGCATTTTGAAACGCCCCCATTAAACCCAATTCAGGTAGGATATATCAAATCTGTATTAATACTGTGTGTGATCATGCAACAATGTTAGCAAGTTCACTCGTACAATTCATTACATGGCGCGCTATCATAGCTGATTGTAGGACGGAGCCAGCAGTGGCTCGGCTCGATGTCAACGAAAGCGGCGAGAGCAAGGCAATTGGCACCGGCAGCATACAGGAGGAACTGCATAACCATTCCATGCTTTTAGACTGGACAAGAGAGAACAACGCCCACACTCACGTCAAGTTCGCACTGTCTGGGTCGCACCGAACTCAGCTAGCGAGGAACAGCAAGACTCGATTCGCGCGACGCACAGGGCGAGCCATGTACATACCTCGATCGTCCAACTTCCTTCTTTCAGCGATGCTCGAAACCTGAACCATCAATCCTGTGACATCTCGGTTATATATAGCAGGCGAAGAAATCAGGTACACCTGCTGCAATGTACCTCTCAAGACGATCCGGTGCCCACCTCGACCGGATTCTCTCCCCTGTATCTAGTCTAGCTGCACAAGTACAGAGATCATTGCCTCTGACGGTGCAGACAGCGTGATTTGAAAAGCGGCCTCCTTCATTCACTCGGACGTCGTGCTTCCAAAATGGCACCGAGTTGTCCACTAGAAGAGGCGTCAACAGCGTCCACGGGAGCATCTGTCCTGCAACATATGGATCGGCTGCGACTCTTTGAGATCGACGATCAAGACATCCTCTAGGGATGACGGAACAGAATTCTGACCAATCTCTGCTTCGCCGGGATGCATATCAGCATCACACCTTGAGAAGCGTCAACAGATCGTCTTGCAAATTCCCCGGCTCGTCGACGTCGCCTGTCTCCGTAACATAATGATTAGGATCCGACGACCAAATGAAAGCAAATGTACACATACCATACCCGATCATATCTATCAACAACCGCATCAGCTCCACGTCGCCCAGCTTCTTTGCACAGGCGTACCAAGCGGGAAAGAGGCCGGTGCGTCTTGGTGATCGGATCGAAGAACCTGTGGCGCATCAGTAACAGTTTCATCCAAGTACGCGCGCCACCAATAATAAATTACCCTGGCACGCGCACTGACTCGAATCGCCAGTTCGAATTACTAGACGCAATCCACAACGTCAACTACTCCTACGAACGCATTTAGAGCTGTTGACAGATGTCAAACAAAATTGGTACCTCCAACACGATCGTCAAGTGATCCACCCTCCTTACGTTGACATATCCAAGCGCAGCATTCGCTCCCTGCGAGGCATTAGTACACTCGCTCGCGTCTAGCTTCGGCGCAGCGCGCCGCCATGTAGTAATGATGGCCCGGATGTTGCAGGGCATGACCGGGCTTCAATCCGAGAGTCCGAACAGCGACCATGTCGGACGAAGCACCCGATTCTCGCGTGAATGCCGGAAATGTGAGCGTGGAACCAGAGCCCTGCTTGAGGAGTTCTGCAAGAATACGATGTCTGGGAGTCTGAGACACGATGTGATGAGACCTACTCCGTGCCATCCAACTCAAATGCTCAAATATCTTCTCGCCGATGCCCCAACCACGGGAAAAGTCGGCGAAACAGCGCATGTGGAGGTTATGATGGGGGAGGGCGAGTGCGCGCTGGTTATTGTATAGATAGAGCTTGGTAATCTGTGTCGATATGCATCAGCGCCGCCTATCACTGGTTGCCCAGCATGAGGAATCTCACCTTGAAGTTGATGAATCTGCAAGGGCCGGGCCCTGGCTTCTACTCATCGCTTGGTTCGAGGGGGCAGCATGGCACTTGAGCCAAACATCATCAATGTTGTGTATGCGTCCTGGTAATGTCTGGATGATCTCAGAGAAGGTGGAACACACGAAAGAGTCTGATATACTTCGTCTTCGCCTCTGTATTCTGCGAAGCAGGCCATCTTGTACTCATATCGGACCGTCCATCCTTGGGGTCGAAGTGGGCGAGGGTTGGCAGTGTCCACTGGAATCAGAGGCGGTGGATTATAAGACGATGCTTCAAGTGAGAGCGTCGGTTGCGGTTTCGACGTACGCGCTTCGAGTGGACGTGTAGTAGTCTACACCAGGCTCATACAGCGCATCTTGCATGCTGACCGAATTCAAGTTAGGCAAGGCGACAACAATACATACTACACCCACTGATCCATGAATGAACTCGCCCAGTTCCACAGGACAGACGGGGCTGAGCACAAACAACGCCGCCTCGAATCTAGTCCACTTTGCCTTCGGATAAACGATAGTCGCGTGCCTAACGATGGATCGTCTGATTGAAATTATACGGACGGACAGAAAGAACCGCAGAGCATCCACAGCGGAGAATGGGCCGATGCGTAAGAGGTGATGCGCGGACGTTGGACTTTGGTGCGTTCTGGTGTCCAGTTGAGGCTGGAGGATATCACGCGAGACGAGAAGCGCAAACGATTTGGTGGCGGGGGTGTTCCGGGTGTATCGACTGTTGAACGGGCCGTATGTCGATGCTGCTTGATGGTACTGGCAGTCCATCCAAAAGAGGGCTAACTGAACGGTCATGAATCCTGCGACGATAGTTGATCTCTCCCATCCCCTACGCGAGCCGGTGCCATGCTACCCAGGAGACCCCGAATTCAAAATGTCCCTCGCATGTTCCTTTCCCCTCACCGCTGCTCCCGACATCAACCCCGCAGGTGAGACAGATCACATGGTCGTCCGTGTGCATGCGCTCTCGCTTGGGACCCATACGGGAACCCACGTCGACGCACCCTTCCACTTCTTCTCATCTGGCCAAAAACTCCACGAGATCCCGCTTTCGCAGTTCGTCGGCCGCGCAGTTGTCCTGGATGTCCGACACCTCGCACGGGATCGGGCCAAGATCACCTGGGCGGACGTGACGAGCGGCATCACCGGCACCACCGGTGGAGGCCCCCCTCCCAGACCGAGTCCAGTCACGGAGACCACGACGGCGCTCTCGTCCCGCATTGGCTCGCGCACGGACGGCAAGGCAGATATTGTGTTACTCTGGACTGGCTGGGACGTCCACTGGGGTACCCCCGCGTACTTTGCGCACCCCTACTTCTCGCGAGACGTTGCCGTCGAGCTGCGCGGTCTTGGTGCGAAGATCGTCGGCGTTGACATGCTCAGTCCGGACGAAACGCCCGTGGACGAGGACACGCAGACGGAGGAGGGGTGGGGGATGCACGAGGTGCTGCTTGGTGGTGGTGTGCTCGTGTGCGAGAATCTTAGGAGACTTGGGGAGTTGTGCGGCGGGGAGAATGAGATGTGGGTCAGTTTGATGCCGTTGAGTATACATGACGGGGATGGTGCGCCCGTGCGAGCGTACGGTTGGAGACAACCACTTGGGACCCGTTGAACAGGTTATTGGGTGCGCTAATTAGAACGCTCCTTGGAAGTACATACTACTAGCTGAGGAGAAACCCCGATCGATGACTCCAGAACGCTCCTCCGGAGAGAACGATGACATCCGAAAGAAAGTCACCACCATTTCTATATAATGTTCCCCTGCAGTTCGTGAGTCGTTGGCGAGTGGGTTCATGCATACTTGCTCGAAGGTTTGCACAGTGCATGCGCTCAATCTCGAGCATTGTATTGGCAACCGACCAAGCCCGTGCGGACAGACAAAAAGTTTCGAATCATGCTGCATGCCCGTCAGTATGTATAACAAAAAGATAATGGTCGGTCAGAGCGGCGGCATGAGAATCGAAAGCACGGATATTTGGGCCAATGGAAGATTTTTGATCGCGTGTGACTGAGCTTGGTGTGCTAGAACAACGTACGCGTTGTTTACTTTTATTTACGTTTGCCCCTAGGACCAAGACAACCATACATGACCACTACCGTGTACATGCTACGGCCGGCTGTGTTTTCATTGTCCCGTCTCTTTGAGAGTACACAACCACTTGTTTAGGTGCGGCTGCTTGTCTCAAGCCATCAGATCATTCAACTGATCAGTTCAGCGAGGACGTTGTCGGTCGGAGTGGAAACAACATGGTACCTGCATGTCATCCCATAGACTAACAAAGGATACCTGGTAAGCTCGCTTTGTTTAGGTGGAAGGGTCACGTCCCTCACAGTGGCTGTGGTCATGCCCGACCACCAACGGCTCATGTCCACCAGCTGCGAAGCTGCGGGATATATAAGCATGGCAGGGCAGAGCCATGCGCAAAGTCATTCATCCGTTTTCCCCCATCATGGCTACCGAAACCACACCAGCTACTCCGTTCCAAGTTATTCCAGTAGGTGTCATCTCCCCTGTCTGTTCTACCGACGCTGATGAGTTCATGCTGTGTAGGGCCCTCCAGCGAACGCGCTCGGGCTCTGCGATGCACAACTGAAACAGATACCCCCTCCTAACGAGCCTGAAATCTCATCTCCACCGGCGACATCACACTCCAGTGCCACCCCCGAGTCGCTCCAATCCACTGACACCGCCGATCACGACCAAAACGCAGAGCCCGAGGACGAATACACTCTCAGCGCCTACGGGGATATCACAGAGGACGAAATCACAGATCCTCCGTCGCCTGATCCTGCGCTGCTCAGTAGTCCCAGCCCACTGCAATCGAGATTTCCCCAGCCCCGCCTCCGCCTCAGAGTGCGGCGACCACCGATGCCAAAGCGTCGAATGAGCCACACCTACGTCTCAGATCTAAAGTTTTATGCCGGGGTAAAGGATCGCGATGAGCGTTTGCCAGGGAGCCCCAGCCCCGCTGCAAAAGTGAGTGGATCTAACAGTTGTACGTGTGCTCCCGCTCACGACTTCTGTCAGCCTCGGCTCCAACATCAACCTTTGGCATCACCTATTCGTGATCATCCCACCACGCCGCAATCTCAGAAGAAGGAAAAGAAGTCGACCAAGAAAAGTGGTTCGAGCCTCGAGAAGCTCTGTGACGAGCTGTTGACCCGTTCTCCCTCGATTCGATTGTCACCGCCCGGTTCACCCGCCAATCAGGTGTTCAGCCTACCACAAGAGACACCTGAACAGAAGCAGAATAAGGACGTCCGGAAGGGAAAAAACCAACGAGAACGGGAGGCAGACAAAGCAGCGAAATCGCCGGTACCCGCTCATCACCAGGATAAACCCAGGTCAGCGGCCTGGCGAACAAGACTCCCTCCTCGACTCCCGATTCCAAAGTGGGATATGTAAATGGCGTGCGCAGCTGTATTTCTCTGGGGATGATTAATGGCGATGTTGATATACTGTACACCTTATCCGCTTCTTATGAAAGACTAATTACATTGTTGTTTCATGGATCAGGTCAAAATTCCCCGTGCCCTAAGTTCGGTCGACTTTCGTGAACTTCGGACACTAGCGGTTGCTTGAACAATTGGCCTGTGTGCTGGATAATCTACAAAGTAGTTTAGGTCGAGCTCCGAGCGCTCGGTCGCGGTCAGGACCGAACGTTTGGGACCGAACTCGAAAGCATTCCACCATATCAACTCTGTAGCGCGATCCGGGTCGATCGTCAGAATTTCTACGTGTTCCAGCCTCCATATCAACAATGATCAGATCTAGCGTACTTTCCCCATCTGAGCGTCCCATGCTACCAATTGGGTCCTTCAAGGCGGTGAGTGTTAGTCCTGCGTCACTGAAAAGCTGCCCCACTCAGAATTTGGTATGATAAACTCAGGGTATGATCGTTCCCAGCGCGCTCAGAAGCTTCACCTCTACTTATAAGTTGTCAAGAGTCCACTACCTATGCGAAGAGTCCTATTTCACGCACACTACCCCAAAAATAAAGGAAGGAAATAAGAAAAGCAAAAGCAAAGCAAAGAAACCGAACAACATCATGCACGCAAAATCCGGGTCCATCAAAATTAGTGGTAAGGAATGAAAACGTCCGTCGTCTCAGCACGCGCGGTGCGCCGTTCAAGGCAAGAGCAGCCACTGGGCAAGAAGCTCGGGGAAGTCGGGCGTTCCAAGACCTGTGACGGGGTCCCAACCTTCGCTCGTGTTGAAACCGAGCGTGCCACAACCAGGGTTGGTGCCATTGGTGATATCATTGAAGGCGTCAGAAAAGTCAGGGCTATAGATCTGTCGTCGAACGTCAACGGATCTCATTTGTAATTGATCACTGTGAACCCACGCACCGCATAGTTGATGAAACCGATGGGGCTCATTCCAGTAGCGAGGCGGGCATCGTTCACCATTGCGAGCATGGCTCCAATGACCGGCGTCGCAGCGGAGGTGCCATAGACGCGGCTAAAGTTGCCGTCGATCTGACCATGCAAATCTTGTCAATCCAAGTTTATGGTGGATAACCCTAGTTGGCTTACCGCGATCACGTAGTTTGCACCGTTTGCAGAGATATCGGGGAATGCACGAGACTATACAAGTGGCCGCATACATAAATTGTACGGGCAAAGATCACATCCGACTTACCTTTCCGGTCGAATTCCAGATATTGTGAAAAAAATTGCGCAGGGTTATTTGTGCAGATCTTCCGCCATAGATTTCGTGATGGAAAAAGTTTTTTTTTGCAGACGCGTGGAAGGGGCACGGACGTCAGCGTCTCGTCTGTGGAAGGAACCCACCCTGGATTTTAATTCAATCATGTGCGGACCGCGAGGCGGAGGGCCAGCCTAGGTAATGCAAATGAAGCAACACTTGTGCATTGCAACGGAACCAGAAAAGATGTCATGTTTGTGCAGAAGATTGGTAGACCCTCGATGACATTTGACTAGTTACCGCGGTTGTTCGGCTCGGCGGGCACGCTGTCAATATAATAGGAAAAGGTGACCCCAGGCTGCAAGAAGTATGGACTTCATCTCGTAAGTCACTATGATGTGACAGCATCGGATGGTCGAAGAAGTCCCGAAGCTCTACTTATCGCCATTTCCTGCCCGAAAGGAGGCTGAAGCGCTGAAGTCCGCAGCTTATCGGAGCGCCGAGGAGGACATGCGGCATGGTCCTGTACAATGGACAGATACGGCGATTGGAGAGCACATGTCGCGGTTAGGCTACAAAAGGAGCGAAATTCTGCGGCACTCACCTATTAAGTTTAATCTGGTCTTACAATCGATAGCAACTCGGTGACCCCATCTTACCATGACCGATCTGTTTTTCATCTTTCTCTGTCTCATTCCCTTCGTATGGGGGACCTCCACCGATACTACGAGCTCTGGCTGCCCGCCGACGAATGTGACAACTCGTAGTATCTGGAGTATATTGGGCAACTGTGGAACAACACTGCTGATCTGCGCGTGGCACGCGCTGCACCCACCCGTTCCCCAGGCCGAAGAAGCGTGGTACAAATCCTGGGGGAGAAGGTTGTACGCCACTCTGTTGACCCTCATTGCACCGGAGATAGTTGTTGGTAAAGCCAATCAAGAGTGGTGGGAAGCTCGTGAAAAGGTCAAGGAGTTTCATCGTACGTTGGAGATCGTTTGTTGATTCTGTATCTGACAAATCCCTGGACCCGTTTTCCAGAAAAGGGATACCAGTGGTCCATGACGCACAGCTACTTCGCAGAAATGGGTGGTTTTGTTTACCAGGACGACAAAGGCCAATTGAGCACGATTGATTCGACCATATTTTTGGAGCTTTGCGAGAAAAATGAAATCGCGAACCCGGAGATTTCGGCGAAGGAAATCAAAGACAAAAGCAAGTCGGATGCACTGGGCATGTCGGTGCTCGTCGTTCAACTGCTCTGGTTCGTGGTGCAGGTTGGGACTCGCGGTGTGAAAGGTTTCGCGGTTACGCCTGTCGAACTCTACACGGTTGCAATGGCTGCACTGACGTTTCAATATCTTTTCTTGTGGCGGGATAAGCCACTCCGCATTGACTGCGCCCATATTTTCTATTCGCCCCAGCAGATAAAAGAGGAATCACAGATCAATTGGTAAGGGTTTCATTGTACCGTGGGGCTCATGCTGAATCCTGATACGATTAAACTATGCGCAGGTCAACTGCGTGGGAACCGGAACCGCGTAGGTTGATGGCCCGCCTCGCCTGCAGGAGGAATACTCAAGCAAGAACTGACGAGGAAAAGAAGCCTCTGGTGGGCACAGTTGTTCGTATTCTGAGGTCCGAATTTTCTTTGCATTAATTAATCATCAGGGCAGTTATGTTCACTCTCTTGGAAAACGCACGTTGTTGGGTAGCGACTCGGTCAAGCGCCTTTCTTACTGTTTGACCTGGTTCGTCCTCGGAGCAATACAAATGGCAGCATGGAACTTTCATTTTCCGACGGAGGTGGAGAAGACTATATGGCATGTTGCGTCACTTATTTTGTCAGGAACTCCACTAGCCGTCATTTCTGTCTGGTCCTTGTCTTCCACGTTGAGAAGCATGGGATGGTCCAAGGAAGATGGGCGATCGAATATCATTGTTGACGTGTTTCAAAGGTTTGCCCTGTTTATAGGTATCGCCTCCCGGGTCTTGCTGGTGGGATTGATGCTCGCTAGCCTTCGTGCGCTGCCCTGTTCTGCTTACTGGGTCATACCTTGGACTTCCTATATTCCTCATATCTAGGCCATTATAGTTTTCAAGTTTTGCGTTCGAGATTTCGTTGACATAGTACCATGGATAAATTCTTCACATTTAGTTTGCACCTCTGAGCCTATAGAGAAATGGTAGTACTTCATCCATGCTTAACGGGTATTTGGGTATCCTTACTACGATGCCTCCAGTTTCCGGCTAGTTTTCTAGGTTAGCGAAGATTTAGATTTGTGTGAGTCTAACAAAACGGAGACGAGCTGCTCAGCGACCGCGAACAGTTCGGAAGAAACGCTGAGGGGAAAGCCCGACTCGAGACGCGACTACTTAGTTCTGTTTCTCGCACTCACTCACCACTCCCTTTTCTCTCAAAGCTCCCTCTGTCCGCTACGCACCCAAGGGGCTCCAGTGCCTTGAGCCGGAAAGCCCTGTAGGCTTTCGCTCATTCGTCGCCATATCATGGATACTCCAACCCACAACGTATATATCCTCGATCTAGCTCTCTGTCCACCAGAACGCTTAAAATTCAAGGATGGTGCGGCAGTCGCTTAGTGTCACCACTCGTCAAATCGATCTGTCACGGAGTTGAGACGGGTTCAATGACAATTGGCCTCGAAGATGGCTAAATCTGTACGGGCCTAAGCTGAGTATATTAACTTGGTAATTCACTCAGTCACTGGGCTATGGGGCAGTGTGTTTTTTCGCCCCGTGGTTGGTGGCCTAGGCAAGGCGAGGCACGAGCTGCGCACAGGGTTCAGTCTATACTCGAGAAGCAAAGTGGCGCGGTGACCACTCTTGCTCTCGTCCACTTCGCTGTCCCTAGCCCGACTCACTGCCTCGCAGCTCTGCTCATTCGTTTAGTCGTTTTTTGCACCCACCCGCCACTCCCCTCACAGCCCTCTGCCAAATCTCTTGTCCAAGATTTGTCCGAGGCTGTTTCGCTAAACTCCTGTCGAGACGCAAACTTTGCTGTTCGGTGGTCATCGACACAACATAAAAGGATATGAGGATTTATGATATACCCAGCGAGAGACGCACGTGTCGGGCCATCTACACCAGCTTCTGGTGTATGATGTGGGAGAATGAGCAAAGGAGACAGGCCGGTTGGGTTTCCTCGGTATGCTCCATGTATTTCGGGAGACGATTTTTCCACTCGGTCTCCTCTTACTAGGTGAGGGGTGAAATGAATTTGGATCGTTCGCATTCACAGAACAAGTTACTTGGTACAAAAGAGTAGTATGTATATAGAACAAGCGGTAATACATGAGCTCCAACATTTATAACGGGATAGGCTAAAGATGAGGAATATATGACGTCCAGTTGATAGTCTCGTAAGCAGAACAAGGCAGTGCACGAAGGCTCGCCAGCATCAAGCCTACAAGGAGCAGCCGGGATATGACACCCAAAGTGCCCAGAACATATGTTATACTAGTGTCCAAAGTGACGCCAAACCACTCCAGGCAAGCGACAAAGGTCATAGCTAGTGGTGATACTGCCAGAATCAGAGATGCAACACACCATATGATCCTCTCTGTCTCCGTTGCGAAGTCCCAGTTCCATGCGACCAGGTGTAGCCCCCCGAACATAATCCAAGACATATAAAGTGTGCTGCGCTGAACATTGACGGGGTTCATCTTTTCAATCATTGCTATCAATATCCCGGGTTTAGTTGGATGATATCGATGAGGCTACTCAGAGATCGTTCAGTCATCAATGAGAGACGGACTCGGACAGTACGAACAGGAGAAGGTTTTTCCTGGTTGGCTTTCGGCGAAAATATTATTTTGCGCACGAAAGCGATTAGCTTACGCCAATAGCTGTCATCTGTCTTCCATGCTTTCGACCTGCAAAACACGGTTATCTTCGTAATGCATCTACGATGTTCGAAACATACGTACAATTCCTCCTTTGAGTATACTTTTACCTCTCGAGTCCGATAGAAAACATGGGGAGATTCAGGGCGAAGCGGCTTGTCCCACCAAAAGAAAAGGTACAGAAGAGCAAGTGCGGACATGCATACCGTATCAAGTTCGATGAGGGTAATCGCGAGACCCATAGAACCACGAACGATAACCTGTAGGGTGAACCAGAATAGTTGGGTAACCAAGAGGGCTTTTCCGAGCGCATCCGATTTACTGCAGTCCCTGATTTGCCTTGCAGTGATGAACGGATTTGCAATCTTTCCCTGTTCGCAAAGTTGTCGGAATTGGAGTGCTGTAATCGTTTCACGGATCCGACTTCCATCGGCTCCATGATACACAAAGCCACCCATTTCCACGAAATGGCTGTGTATTATCGACCATTCATATCCCTCGACTGATGATTTGGTTCCGAGACCATTTAGACGCATCAAGACGGACGTTTATTGCAGGAGAAAACGTACGTCGAAAATCTCTGACTATCTGATGGACTTCGCGCCATTCCTTGCTAGCGGACGAAACCACCACCTCCGGAGCGACGAAGGATGTTATGAAGACAAACGGTACCCTCATGTAAAAGTAGTTGAACTTTTCTTGCTCAGGAAAACCGGGATGGACTGCGGAAATAAACAAGGTAAGGACACAATTCCAAACTATGGTCCAGACACTCCGAGAGGCCAGATCGGGGGGCGGACAATGGGTGCTCGTCGAATTGGTCGAGGTTCCTTGAGCGAGATGACTAAGACAGAGAAAGACAAACAGCAGCCCGAGGTTTACCATCGCAGGACGGAAGTCAGTCAATGTGTATCCACGTCGATTGCTAGGCTGAGCTGGGGGTACTTAAAGGGCCGCCCGTTCGTCTTCGGCGCTCTGCGAGATGGGCGCCGTAGAAAGTTCACCGCCCAGCGCTTCGGTATCTATATCTATAATGTGGCGGAAATTAAGTGAACAAAGGAATTTTTCTGCGGCAGTGGTCCCGAACACAACTCCGACGGAGAAGACACGGACGAATTACCAAGGTATGTAGATACATACATGATAATGTACATCCTGTGTGGATTGTCACAAGCTCGCCGCTCTATTCGTGCTAGTGCTCGTAATCTTTTCTATTGATTCCTTCTGGATTCATACTTTTCTTGCTCAGCCTCGTGGTCTGGGTATCTTTGCGATAAGGAACGAAACTGGGTTCCGCACCTATGCATCGTGGTATATGATGGGCCCTGGGCCAATGAAGTTGCACACAGGCCCGGGGCAGGGCTGCATTTCAAGGAAGATGATGGCAGTTCACATCCAGATTGTGATCGTCCGCGCCTAATTACTACTATTGGCTTTCTCGCCGTCGGAAAGGGGCGATGATCGTGATCTGTACCAGTGGCTTAACCGAATCCTCGTGATGCGGCGAGAGAGGACCCCACTTGGTATGAACCAATGTGGGTGCCGCATGGCAGCGAATAAGTGCCGGTGGCGAAAGGGTCTGAATCCTCAGGCTCCCTGCCCGATTACAGTTGAAATGCTCATAATGCATAGAGTCGGGACCCGGCAAATCCCGATGCATTACCACGGATATGCAAGACGATAATGCGTGACAGTGTGTGACCCGTGATGTCACTCACCGCCACGACTACGC
>JBBPOK010000640.1:0-16685 GCA_038091415.1 Leccinum variicolor | reverse complement strand
TTCCGATGTATCGATCTTCTGCCGCTCGATGAACGCACCGTCCATCCCGTCTTCACCGTAGATGAACTGAATGAGATCTCCAAGGGAATTCCGCACGGTGCCGTCGTAGCAGACCGTGACGTCCTCCAGCGCCTTGACCGGATGTAACCAGTCTCGGCAGTCTTGACAGCGGTATCGATCGACCTCCCACGACCAGTCATGGCATGGAAGCGAAGATCTTGAGGTATCAATCAAACCTCTCGACAGTTCTCCACGAATCTCCCGGCTTCGGGGCTGAAGTCGTCCTTTGAGAAGTGCGGCAGCGTTCGATGACGGAAACCGAACGGTAAGTATACGGCGTCCTTTCACGCTCTGTTGCCCCACACACAGACCAACATCTACGAGAACTCTTCGGAACGAGGGCCGCCCCTTCACGAGACAGCGCTTCGCGGACAGGACAGGGATACGAGATGAGCGACGCGGCGCACGGGGGGAGACGAAGGGGTGGCCAGGGGAGAGACGAAGGGGTGGCCAGGGGAGAGGGTGACAAGTCAGACGGGGCGGCCAGTAAGGTCAGGCAGAGCATTCGATGAAGGAGGGTACGGCGCGGAAGACCATGCGACTATGAAAGCGACGTGAGCAGGGAAGGCAGACCGAGGTAAGGAAGGCGACGTACGCTCCTGTAACTCATCACGAATAATCGTCAGAATCGCCCGTCAACGTGCTAAGCGTCAAACCATTGAAGGCACCTGCAGAGAGATCAAAAAAATGAGCCCTTCTATTCCCATGCTACAGAAGACGAGACACGGACGACCGAGTTGAAGGAGGGTGAGTCAACGGCGCAAATTTAGTCAACGCTCCAAGGGAAGCATTAAACGGAGACGGAGGTGTCGAATAATGTAGCATCCGAGCAGGAGTAGAAACGGGCGAAGAGGTATATGGTCACGACTCGAAGCGAGCTGTAGATTCCGATAAGTTTGAACAATCAACGTTAACTCTACACGATGACGTACCGAGGGTCCAGAACATCCCAGAACCATCACCACTAAGAACGACACTGACTCGAGACAAAAATGCGCGCGTTGATGCGAGTGCTTCGTTGACAAGATCATGTGACCAATAACAGGTGTGCGGAAATATTATAGTAGCAAAGGAAATAGTTTTCGTAGTCTACGTAACGCACAGAACATCTACTTGGATTCATTATATAACGCGTAGAAGAATTCCTTGTCCCAGTATTTGTTTAACCAGAATTCTTCGGACATTGCTTGACTGTTCACGGAGGACAGACGTTTATCTGCAACTTTACCAAATTTTGGGATCAAATTCGCGGGGGAACGAAGCTGATTGAGTGGAACTATGTCCCCAAAGTATTCCCCGTTTGCCCTCGTTGCTCGCTGGAGAGCGTGCATCCCTGATGTCGGATCAAATTTATTGTTACCTCGGCCGACAACATTGAATCGGCGGATATATACCAGAAACTTGCGGGACCACCATGGCTTCTGTCCACGAGGGGGTACAGGGCGGAAGATGAGTCGCAGCTCTCCTATGGCGTGGCCTGCTCACGGTGCAATAAGTCCGGTGTGAGATAAGTTCAAAGTCGAAGGTCAACTCACCTGAAAGTCCAGATTGCGGCCATGTTTTGTCATGCTCAATGTTGAAGACCACCGCATCAAAACGGCCATGCTTCCAGGAAGCAGAAGGCGGTGACGCGGTGACGGTGCGCGCAGGATCTAAGTCACTGATTGAGTAGAAGGGAGTTTGTTGCAAGTGCACCGTATGCCAGATGGCAAGGTGTTTGAAGGGAAGCAGACAATCGGGGGCTGACGAGCGCGGACCGCTAACTGAATGAGGCAAATTGGACGCCTCTCGCTGAAGGTAGTCACCGAGGGCGGCGCGGAGATCGGGAATACGGAATTGTACAGCGACGTTATCGATTGTATCCCCGTTTGTCTTTGGACTCCTAGCTAGATTGATGGCGGTACGACCACCGATGAAAGAACGAGGCGGGAATGGAACGGAATGTTGTGGTAATGCTGACAACTCGTAGGCCTTGGAGAAATAGTTTGTAGGAGAGCGCTTGGGCTGACCAATTTTTGCAATGGACTGGAAGCATTGGGCAATATCCATATCGGTTTCGACATAATCCAAACCATTTGCACAGTCACCGTCGTTACCCTCATCGCGATCCTCTACATCCAAGTGTGTGACCTTCTCGAGCTCTCGTAACGATGTGGCAAGCTCGAACCTCGAACACTTTTCGAGGCGATCGAGGCATCGGCAAATCTGAGGATCCACGTCAACATTATTGCTGCTGCGAGCGGGCTGCTTGATCATGACGATATGGGCGTGCTCGGTTACATCAGCAGTCCACTGAGATGGCGCACCAGAATCTTGAATGGAAGGTACAACATTTTGGAGCATCTCGAGTTTGGGTATGTACCAATTTTCGAGCACCTTCCTCTTCTTTCCTCTTCGCCCGCCAGCTCTGATCACCTTCGACTTGTATTTGTGAAAGGTGCGCAACGATGATAACAAAGCATCGCAGTCATGATCGTCCAGCTCCGGGGCCTGTGCTAGATAGCAAAAGTCGAGCAATGAGCGGATCGCAACGATTACACCCGAAGGCGCGCAACCGGAAATAACTGCAACAAGCGTCCTCTGCACATCCCTTTGCGTTCTTCCGGTCACTTGTTTGAGTTGTGAAACACCCTCTTTGAAATGTCGGAATCCGACGCAAGGCTGAAGCACAGAATAACGAAAGTCGAGTTCTTCGGCTCCAACAATGTTTATCGCCCATCGAACCTCATGGTCCCAGAACTTCTTGTGCCATGCATGGAGTGGTTCTGGGGTTAGAAATCTTGGGGGATTCGCCATCCACCAGTCCCGAAAGAACGGGAACGCGACGCCATTCAGACGGAATTTTTGGGCCGCGGCGAAGTACTGGCGAAGGTCGTCCGGGTTGACCTTGATCCGCCGAAGCTGAGTCAGTGTGTGAGATTTTGTACGCAGGGGATGCTGTTCCGGATCCCCAAATTGTTTGTACATCGCCGTCGTTATAGGTGACGTCTTTCCCCCAACACCCGAAAGCATACAAGCCTCTGGTAGGTCGACGATGTAGGAGGCGACAGGTGTAAAGCAGTATCGAAGATTGCCGAGCGGGTCATTCATCATGATCCCATCACGAGCTGCGTCCTTCAATGGCTGGAGCACGATGTCAAGGCATTCGTGCAGTAATCGATCGGCTAGAAGACCCCGGAAACGCCTTGTCTTGTGGATAAACTTGGGGATTGGAAGAAGAGCTGTAAGCAGGAATGCTTCGGATGACAACTTGAGACGTGTTGACATGCGAATATTCGCGAGTCCGATCAGTAGTGGGTGGGCGCATCGGTCGCCAACGAGTGCAGAGATGGTGGTTTTGTCAGACGAAAGGATAACGCCGAGAAGGGTGGCACCGTCAGGCAATTTAGTCTGGTAAATGCGTTCAATAACATAATGCCATTGTGGAGATAGAACGACTGACCTGCATTTTCCATGCAGCGTTCCCTGTCATCCATTCGCTGTACACGCGAACAAGGCGTTCAGCAGTTCGGTAGACACGGCGGGGGACAAGGTCCAGTTGGTCATAGAACAATGGATGATTAAAAAGGGCCTCCAGGCACTTGAGTGGATCACGGTAGAATAGTCGGATCGGGGACTTAGTCGGTACCTTGGTTGATAGGGTACGGCACTGCCATTCGGGCCCGCTAGGAAGAAGCTCTGTGAGGCCACGCAACTGTTGTGCGGTCCGGAACGAGAGGGGCAGGGTCTTCATCTGAGAAATCTGTGATTCACTGAGGAAACAAGATAGGCTCACAAATACGCACCAGCTTGAGGGACAGAAGGTTATCAACTGCGGCCATGCTCAGGCCAGACCGCGTAAGCCAAAGTCCGAGTTCCCAATCCGCACGAGACGCAAACGGATAGTAAATATTGGAACGACGCTCTCTTGAAAACTGATCCTGATCGAAACGATGGAGGAAGGTATTCTGCTCATGTGCGAAAATGGCAGCAGCACCCGGGAACTCCTCTACGGTTCCCTGGTACGGATCCTCAGGCTCTATATCACGCATTTCATCATCTATAATGCCAAAGTCTTGGCCCAAGTCCTGTGCAAGCTGCTCGGGGGGCCCAGGTGATGGGATGTTCGGAACCTTTTCCATTGCTTCTTGTTCGAGAAGTTCACCCATTTCGACTAGATTATCCACCCACCCGTGGCACCGAGACGTCGGCTGATTCATGTGCCGTAGGACCGCACTGTCGGATGGGAGGTTCTTGCTGCAGTTAGGGCACCGTGGCATACTAACTTACTGGTGGCAGGAGGACCATGCGTGTGAACTTGACTCGGAATCCTAAGTCTGGTCTTTGCAATGCGTATGAGTTCGTTCCCGCCTTCCTCGAGTATCATTCCAAGCTCGAAAAAAAAAGCCTGTTCTTCCTCCATCTACCCCGGCTTCGGGGAAACTTCCAATCGTTTCCCAGGCCGTTTCTGCACCTGAAACTCCAAACGCTTGCTCTTGTACTCCTCATTCTTCCACTTTTCAAAGTATTTCACCCTACGAATTTCTACACGACGCCCATATGGGTGATATCCACGACGTAGGCACTAGCTCTTTTGGTGTAGGAACTCTAGAATTGGGAGCCCCCGTGGATGTGGGTAGTTGGTTACGTCTAGTCACGCCTAAAATTTACTGATTGTGATGCAGTCGTCAAGCTACATGTCCGACCCCGATGCTGTTTACCTCCACCTGGAGGCTGCTCGTGCCAGACAGGCGGTCCTGCGAGCACGGGTCCATCTTGTGACATGTGAACTTTCCGAGCACGCGTGTCGTACGCGGCTCGATCGTTTGAAAGCCCAACATTTTGAGAAGGCCCTTGCAACAGCAAACAGCAGTGTTGGCCAATGGTGTGATGATATTCGCCGCTCTGGACGGCCCCTTCACTCATACAAATCCATGTTGCGGCGCACACCACGTCGTCATCGCCTTGACCTTAATCCTCGTAAGGCGTGTACTTTGTTCGTTGTGGATTTGCGCGCTCATTACAAACCAAAGACATTGATCGACGCGTTGAGCTTCATGACGACGAATTTTTTGTAGATCTTGAGTAGATATGTTGTATAGTGATGTCTAAGCAGCCCGAGTATTTGTTTTCGGTTGTTGTTCCAACATGCTGTTTCCCGAGCGCGAGACAGTCTTTGAAATCAGGCTCGTATCGTTTCACTCTCCCATTTTCAGGGACCTATTTTCGGACATTGATTTCGGATGCTGGAGCGACGATTGAGCAAATTGAGTCTTGAGCGCTGAATTTGAAGCTTGAGTCCAAGCACTCCAACCCGGCAGCCTCCGGGAATGGGGAAAAGATGATGCAGTGTTACTCGTCAGGGACAAAAGAGGAATGATACTGTGTGTAACGAGGCACGATGCTTTACATCGTATCTTTGCCATCACGGGTGGGGGGGGGGGGCTTGACGACCTGATCGCATCGCAACGTCAGCGCATGTAGTTTGGTCATATGCGACGGCACGCGAGCAAAATCATCCGACGCGTCTGTCTCCAATTGAGTTCTTAGAAATATGTAGAAATGCGTCAGGACAAACAGCGACAATGAGACAGGCAACTTGGAAAGCGTACCGCGTCGGAACACCCAGGGATTGCATCCCATACCCGAGAACGGCGTTGAGGAGGGCCATAACGTAGGATCGCTCAAGGCAGCGATATTGTTGAACGTATGTATTTACATCTGAAGCACGAGTTGGCCTTCGATGTGGTTCAGATCATAGCTAGTAGATGGGGCGGTCGGGATGGCATGTATTGAGCATCTGGGATGAACGTGGGAATGAACAAGAGTCGGGAGAAGCGGGACTTGGTTGTATACTGACAACGAACGTGACGGGGACGACGCGGCAGTTTGCTGGGTTATAGGTGCGTTGAGGAGAGTGGACTGGAAATAAGTCCGGAGATATGATATGTTGCTACTGCATCGTCGTAGTAATTATTCTTGCGGAGGGGATGGGGGCGTCTTAGCGTGGCTTTTGAGTTGCCATCAGTGTTTGTTTACACAGGAAGTAGGGGCGACTCACCGTGGGATTTGAACCGACGACGGCGTCGACACTGGAGGCCAAGCTGATCTGTGGAATCGTTGCGGTGAGTTCGCGAGACAGTTAGCGGGAATCCCCGACTCCCACGATAGTGGGGAGGGTTTTGTGAGGCGCAAATGGGTATGTAGTCTCGTTCCCATGTGTTCGGAGCGTTGCGGGCGGAGTTTAAATGAGCAGAACGAAAGAAAGACGCTCCGTGGATTCCTGGAAGAACGTCTTGAGACAGACTGTGCAAAATTTCGTGCGGCGGCCTGTGACAGTGTCACGCTCAACGACGTAAATTTTCAATCACGCAATAATTTAACTAGAAAGCACGGCCGCACTTCGTCGGCAAATACCTCGTTTACAATGATACGGTTCCATTTTATGTAAAAGAACAGGTTCGAGTTGTGGACGACGAATGGCTAGAGCTCTTAGTAACGTCACGTTCGACATGGCAATTGTCGTGCGCAACACATCCAAATGCTACGCTCTCTGATTATGTACAACAAATCCTGCATGCCCAGCTACGGACTTCTCATTATATCCTTGGTATGAAGCAGTTTTAATCACACCCCGCCATTCCGTTCGACGTCATTGTAATGCCGCCATGTGTCGTGAACGTACAAAACAAAGAAAAGGACAGCTCTTCATATGTCCCGCAAATGATACTATTCAAGGTCATTCTCTAACGTTGCGCGACCGTTTTGCAATGGCCGGCGCGGAGCAAACCAAACGAGAAGAACACGGTCGTCTGCCGGACAAACTTGTGATGTCGGTTGGCATGAAGGTCATGGTGACGTTCAATGTGGCAACCGATCTCGACATCGCAAATGGTTCCCGCGGCGAGATCAAAGCAATTATCTTGGATGATCGCGAACAAGTTCTTTCAAGAACAGATATCATTGACACCCTCAGTTATCTACCGGTTACCATGCGTTCTCATCAAATCTCAAAACACAAAAGTACCAACCTTGCCTGGTCTTGACAACGGAGTCATCCCGAATCTCTAACACCGCTTCAACGAATGTTCACCATTTTGACACCATACGGTCCATACCAGATGGAAAGACCAAAAAAACTGTTACAAGAAAACTGTTTCCATTCACTGCATCGTATGCCTTCACGGACTATCGTTCGCAAGGCCAAACCATCAACAGTGCAATTGTAGATATTGCATTGCCACCGACCGGGGGAATAACATTGTTCAACATATACGTTGCATTGTCTGAGGTCTCGATGTCGAGGGAAAGACACGTTGGCGAGGTTGAATAGTTGTGACTCAATATTAATGTGAGGAGGATGCTCACAGCGTTGGTAATGTTATGTAATATTTTTCCACGGGTGTTAAATTTGGGCTACTAATCAGCCACAATTGTCCGGGTGAGTGACCTTGTAAACAAGGTAATAGATTTCGTCAGCACGATTGTAACTCTGTATTGTATGTCTGAGTCACAGGATGATTCACCAACCTCCCGAAGTCCCCTGGCACGAGCCAATGCCAAAACATCCGAGTCAGTACAATTCTGAAAAGACCCGGCAAGAGTTTTCAGCAGTAATTTGTTTTTTTGATGACATTGTTTCATTTGTCGTCGACTAGACACAACACTAGTTACACTACTAGGTATCTTATGATTACCACACCAAGGTGACTCGCGCCAGAGTCTGTCGTCGGACGGAAAATTACATCACGTCTTCCCACCCTCATAAATATAGCTCAATTGCCTCTAGCAAGTTTTGGGGTTCTCGCGTCAATTCAAGCCGCTCCCTGCAAACCGCAGCGCGCGAATTTCTTACTAAATGTGTATATCAGATCATACTAGCGGCGCTTGTGCGCCATGTCCCGGGCCGACTCGGAGTGCATAAAAGAAAGACTGCTACTAGGATGAGACGGATCTGATGAGTGAAATAAACGGCTAATATGCGCAGTTCAAGTTGTACAATAGATGGCACAGCATCTGCTCTTCCACTCAAGTCAAATCTGCAAATTCTGTACATGTGGAATTTCTCCGTGATACAAGGTGAAACTTTGCAAGCGCTAATTAAGACAAATTACTTTTGGTGAGAGTCACTGCAATGCGACGCAGTGCAGTTCCGGTAAACGTTTATAACGGCATTCGCTTCACCGTCCTCTATGACACCTGAAATTCCGATCGATAACAAAACAAGTTCAATTGATAAATGATTGTCGGCGATATTAATTGGTTCATCGTCTGTCTGATATCGCGCGCAGTGCACAGCGGTACAGCGTAAATTGCGAAAGTTGCATTTTGTGCACGGATAGTCACTCATTTAACCAGCAACAAAATTGCAGCGGATTTGCGAAACAGTTTCCATTTAGATCAGGTTGAAAGGACCACTATTAGAAACGAGGATAGTCATTTATTTTGTGGGGAACATCAAAAGTATTCTCTCAATAATTAAGCACGCGTGCGGCGGCATGCTCGCTTGCGGATAAACCTCATTGAAACAGTGTTCACCGCCATCAATCATTTCGAGTTTCATACTATACAGAACTCAAATTGAAGGAGTTGATGAGTCATCCGAACCGCTTACGTATCCGTCTTTGTAATCAATATTAAAATCCATAGTAGTACAGGACGGCTCAAGACCTCTAATTTACTGCTTTCTTCTTCAAATTGATTGCAGTTTTGCTCATTGGACGAGTATACGACCGTCCCGACACTGTACTCTGGGCCAGAAGACTGACACAAAAAAAGCGCGAAAAAAAGGAAGAGAGCGTTCATTTGATAATGGAGGCATCACGTGACGATTGGGGCTGCATTCTACAAAATCGTAGCGGCGCGTTGTGTTTCCTGGACGTTTCAATTCTACAAAACCCTCCCTGGGCCACTATTCGTGGGAGTCGGGGATCACGGGATTAAGTAATCTCTGTTTCATAGTTGCGCCAAATAAACACAAATACATTAACGACTCGCTCGTCGAACGCAAACTTGTCACTTGCAGGCAAAATCATGTGACGAATACATGTGACGAATACAAACAAATCAAATTTCGTCTCCGGAAATCCCGGTGACCCAGTTCCCAGGCGGCCTATCGACGGCTTGCCTCTCAACGCAGCAACATCCTGCCAGAGGCTTCTGGAGTACAAAATATATGTAATTAAAACATTCCGTCTTTTACACACTGACTTTTTTGCTGCATACATTCAACATTTCAACGTTGGAATCGTCAATGCAGCGACCGGGATGCATCCTGTGAAGCGGGTAGTGAAGCCGAACGGAGATCGTGTTGGAGAGGTTGTTTTGCTCACACATATTCGTTCTGCGGCTCACCTTATCCCCCAATTTGGTGCGGTCCGAGGCCCACTCATGTTTGACGAAACAAAGTAGTTATAAATCCTACAGTACGAGTCGTAGCCTAACTAGAAATTACATATCGTAGTCCCTCATCATGATGTATTTTAGTCTGAGAACCGCTGATAAGATCTTGATTATCAGTATTGACTCTCATCCTCCACCCCACTCGTTAAACATGAATTCCGTCTCAATTCCACGCAGTAGAAAGGCGAAGGGCAAGAGCCAAGTGAGTAATCAGATGCAAATATTTGACCAAACTGTCACGACTGCCAGCGAGTCAAACCGCCGGGCACTCCCTACAACCTTTTGACGGTGAGCATGCTGTAATACAGACTAATTTACCTTCAAATACATCCAAACGGAAACCCGGCCACAAGCAAAACTTGTCACATTCACTGCGGAAACGAAGAAAGGATGTTAGTGTACAGATACAGTGCCAAACGATACCCAAACGGGAGTGAGACAACCAGTCCAATCTGACCCGTCCGAAGCACGAAAAGACGTGATTTTTCTACCTTATCCAGAGAGAGTTAGTTACAATGGACCATACGTCGGATAGTAGATTCGCGGTTAATCCAGACTGCAGTTTGAGTATAGATATATATCCAATCTGGCACAGAAAAGTATGGATAACTGTACCAACCATATAGATTCACATCAAGTTATGCTACAGGTAGATCTATGTTGGAAATGATGCCACCCGGCCTACCCGGTCTGCTGAACATCCACCTTACCCCTCTCCCTCGCCTTGGCCGTGCGCTAGATCTACCTCGAAGGAGGTGGCAGCGCCGCTCGACACGCTATTTCCTTAGTGTATAACGAAGTTGGCAACGTTTCAGCGCGCGAATCGAGAGTGAGGAAGGGACAGTGACACAGTCGATCGTGCGCGCAGTTTCAGCGCTCGGGTCAATACTGGTGCGCAGGGCGACAGGAGGGCTTGTAGTTCGTTGTTGAATACCTGGGGGAATTTAAATATTCGGCCGCGCTGATGCGATGCGCGCGCACAGGCCAAAGACAGCAGAACGTCGAACGCCTCGAGGGCCAGCGATAGTGTCCAGGGTGTGGAGCCAAGGTGGACGTGAGTTTGGTACGACGGGGGAAAGCGACGTGTGATGCTAAATGTGAGGGCGCTGTGGCGGTTGTGTGCGTTTGGTCGATCGCATAGAGTACGAGCTGGCTGTGGTCATTTATGCTCGATTATTTTGCTTCCCCACCGCAAGCGCCATGGTGGGTCATTTTGCAACGTTTGGTAGCGTTAAGTCGTGCTGTCATCGCCACCACGAGTAGTTACCTTCAGGTTGCCTTGCTGCAATACGATGGACTCTGATGCTGAGCCACACGGTTTTTGTATGCACAACGGGGGACTTACGAGGTAGAGTATTTAGAGTTGTTGTCAAAATTGTTGTAGTTACCTGACAGATGAGTGAGACTGCACGAAGGAGGTCATGGTTAAGGTGAAAAAGGGGCTGCTGTCGCATTTTGAGAGGGCACAGGCGACGGGGTTGGGATACCTCAACGGCAGGTTTCGGGGGATGACGAAGGTGTGACAGGGGTTGGGATGTGTTGACTGCTTGTTTTTGGGCCACTACGGGGCACGACAGGTCAGCGTATGGCCTCGTCGCGTTTTGAAGCAGCGCAGAACTACCAGTGACGGTGAGATGGGGGTTTGGATCTAGATTGAACAATCGGTACTTGGAAATTTCACTTTACGAGATTCAGTTGCCAAGGGTCTGGTTAGGTCTATTATAAGATACGCTTGGATTCCGGTTAAGTCAACTACATATCTACGATGGTTTGTGCACAGTTAAAAAGTCGTTTCCACAGTGATTCATGCTCTGTCACAAAAAGCTCGACACCCGTCTCCACATTGCCATCACCGAAGGTTGCGCGGCTGCCGCCTTAGCGATTGTGTAGGACTAGGTTAGCCGGTTGCTACACAATATATACGCTTGTCCAAAAAAAAAGAATAGGGTTTCGCCCTCGCTGACATCCCTGGTGAATCAGTGCATTAGAGACTCGGACTGTGATGGAAACAGGGAAATGAAGAAAAGGACCCACCGTGAATGATAGGAATTCGGCGATTTCTTCAGCAACGGGGTCGACAAACATCCGAGGTGTTGCCAACTTGCCAATCCCCATTATGAATGAATTTGTCAAATTCATTTGTGTCGCCAGTGGGAATTACCTCCTAGTCCCTGCTAAGCAGCTACCCGCATGCAGCGACGCAAACAGCCCAACCAGAATAAACCTACACGTCAGTCCACATCCCTGCTGCCACAGTCTCCCTTGATCCACTGAGAGCGGTGCCCGCACCCACCACTATCAGCGCCTCTAGAGGTCATCGAACCTCACATCAGACGGCTGTGGGCAGCACGACTTACTGACAAGCAGATTGTCGCTGAGCTGCAGAAAGAGATAAATCAGAAGCTCTACGGCATAGGGTAAGTTCAAGTTGTCTGATATCAAAATATGGCTGCGAGACTGAACTCGGGCTGTAAAACTTTACAGATTAACATCATTCGTCAAGATTCGGAATGTTCTCGGCTTACAGCGCACCCGTCAGCAGGGTCACACGCCTGAAAGCATCCGTTCTACTATGGTCGAGCTCCGTGACATATACCCTGATGCAGGTGTGCGTGAGATGATAAGCCTCGCTTTCCATGAACATGGTGGCATGGCCATATCACGGTGCGTTGCCAATTTCAAGAAGTTCATACTGACACACAACCTTATCCAAATGCCAGGAGCGTCATGCAGGATTATTTTAGAATTTATGAACCTCACTTGGTGAGAGAGCGCAAGGTGAATCGACTCCGGCGTCGACGATTCTGGGCTGCAGGAGTCAATGATCTCTGGGCCGTCGACCAGCATGACAAATGGCTCCATCGATTTGGTCTGGCGCTCCATGTCGGCCTCGAACCCTTCTCAGGGCGTTTATTGTGGTTGAAGGTCTGGCACAACAATCACAACTCTAAGCTAATTTTGTCCTATTACCTTGAAACGGTCGAGAAACTTGGATGTACGTCGTTTCTTTGTGTCGAGCCGGATCAAGTGCTAACTCTATTGCTAAGTTATCCCAATGATCACCCAGAGTGACCCTGGGACGGAAAATTTCGGAATCGCAAACGCGCAGACAATGCTTCGCCAAATGCAAGATCCTACGCTTGCCAGTGCCGGCTTCGTCCAACACCGCTGGATGCGCAGCAAGAAGAATATTGTCCCAGAAATTGCATGGTCGCAGTTTCGCCGTCGTTTCGCCCCCGGTTTCGAGATACTGCTGGACAAGGGAGTCGACGAAGGTTGGTACAACAGGCACAACACGTTGCAGAGGTAAGTGCCCACTGGCAGGGTGTTCTGTAGTTAGTAGTACACGCGACTAACCATCACCAGCATGATCTTTCGTTGGTTGTTCATCCCCTGGCTCCAGAAGGAGCTGGACAGCTATGTATTTCGAATCAACAATACTCGGAAACGGCGTGACAAAAATAAGGTATGTGTTGCATTGATGCGGCGGTGCCATTCTAACTTACGTTGATCACCACTAAGGTGCTCCCGCATGGCATCCCGCAGCTAATACACCAGTCTGCAGCCGACTACGCCGCTCTGGATTTCAAGGTCATGGTATCCCCGGACGTGATCAACCACGTTCGGAATCTATACATCAATCCCGCTCTCCCGGTTTTTGAACTCGTACCACAACCTCTCAGCGAGTTTTTTAACCGCTGCTATGATGAGCTAGGCCGCCCACCTGTCGAGCGTGCATCCATCTGGCAAATTTATCTTCAGCTCTTAGATCTTGTGCAACAATGTCAAGGTATAGATGCAGCCCTCGAAGAAACCGGCATATCAATCACACTAGGTGACTTGGAAGATATCCCGATGATGCAAGGACAAGATCTGTGCGAGCGATCCGGGTACTTTGGCGGTGTTGCAAACGGTATGGGTCTACGTAAGTACGGTGTCTTTGAATGGGAACTGCACCATTGTTGATTACTTGCTAGAGGAGGGACATCTACAACAGCTTGACGAGTTTTTGAATGAAGAACCAGATGTTGGTGATGACGACGAGATTGATGCTGGTCCGACATCTGTATGGGTAGATAGTTTCACATCGGGTAAAGAAGACTCTATCGAAGAGGTCGACGAGAGCCTATGAAATTGAGAGCAGCATTTTGGGATAGCTTGTACAGACTTTTTGACCGCACAAAAATACTACTGTGTGACTCTGCATTCGTGATACTGAGCTTCCGAAGTCCGAATATTTGAGCACGCACTGGAGGTGTTCGGTGTCCCAGGTTCGTTGCCTAATAAAAACGTGTCCACGTGGTAGCGCGGTTGTCCGGTTTTCCATACTGCCAGGACCAACATACTCAAGTTCTCGAAAGCAGTCGCTCTGATCACGCTATTGGACACCACTAGACACCCCAAAAACCGACAGCGTGTCCGTGTCGCCCCGAAGAATGCTGTCGCACTACGATCAGACTGTCGGACAACCGTAGGTCCATCATTTCACTCAGATCGTACCCATTGAATCCATGCGCTCATTGCCCAGGGATCGTTCTCTGAAACGACTAGCTAGTTCTACGTCGTACCTTCCGCACGATGGTCTCTTGTGCCTATTTCTGTGGGCGATTCTACATTCTAGTAAGCCCTTCTACCATACGTCTCCACTTTCAGTACTTGATACTATTGTTTCAGTAGCGTCTGACATAATCACTATGCCCCGGGGGTTTCTGGTTGTCGAAGGAGGACTCTTGCCCGCCACCTTACATTTTACTATCTCACCGCCACTCATCCTTTGTACATCACTCTTAAACTATTTCTACTGCATGATGTCTGCTGTTGGACTCTTAAACAGGACTTTGTATATCTTGACGATGCCTTCAATGGTGTGTCGCAGTCCTCCCACACCCAGTGAGACAAGCCAAGGCTCTCACTGGCCAACATCCAGAAGTACTAGTATCTCGTCACAAGCATCCAGTACTGAACTCAAGATCTCTTTAACGGACGGCACACCCGAGGAAGCCACGAGGCGCTCACATAATTGTAGTGAGGACACTGCTCTTGCTGCACGCGAACCATCGTCCACCGTCTCCAACCGTTCCCTTCAAATCATCGCAGCACTTCAAACCTCAATCCGCGACACACTGGTAAGTACCATATCCTATATGTTATTCAACAGTTTTATTGAACCTACCAGACGTTCGACGACGTTACACCGGCCGAGTACGACTCAATCGTACAACTAGCATCCGAGCAAAAAGACAAGATCAGTGCAAAGTAAGTCATCGAATTTGGTACGCCTTAATAATAAACTAACGTATCTAGACTTACCTACTACGCTAATCTTCGTCGACTCGTCGCAATGCCACCACCCAGCGCCATCCACGAAGCACCATTTAAATACTTCTCCAAGTGCGTCGACAGATTACTGGGCAACCTCTCGCTCGATCCCGGTAGCGACGTCACCTGGGCATTTTCGTTCAATGGCTCCCTCGACAACGTCAACGACGGATCCACCGTTCCCGACTTCCGTCTCGACCTCGAATCCCCTCGCATGCCTCACCCTTTCTGGGTGGGCGAAAGCGGGTTTAGTTCTAGCTTTCCAGACATGCAGCGCAAGCTGAAATTAGCTGCGACAATCATCCCGGACATCGACCTCTCGATCATCGTCAACATTCGTGAATGGAAGTTCGTTCTTCCATCCGCTCAACACCCGTTGTTGTCCGCTCCCCCTCTCCCTCGTTCCGCATTTCAAACACCAGACGGCTTCACTTTAGAAGACGCTGTCGTCGTTGGAGGCGTGGAATGGCTGAAGCTGAAGAAGATCCAGTTCCATGTCGCAATTCGAGGATTTGACGGTGAATTCGAGTTTGAAACAGGGCCGTTATCCGCAGAAGGAGTAAGTTCATTCTTGTTTCTTCGAGGTGATATACATTTACACGTCCTATAGGAATTATTCCCGCTGGTTCAAATGGACGACGTCGACAGGGTTCTCGCCATGGCGAGCAAGCGTCTCGTCGCTCAAGTCGCCGACATGCTCGAGACAAGTGGCGCTGACCCCGTCGAAGTCGCTCGCATACGCGAGGAATCCAACGCTGTGACATTCCCGGTAAATTGGGATCATATGCTCAACTTTTTCCTGCGCTCCTTGTATCCTACTGCTCATCAGCGTTACGTTTGGTGGATGCGCGAGCTGACCGAGCCTTTAAACTAATTACCGCCAAGTGTAGTATAGCTCGAATATGGTCCGCGATCATGTACATACTTATGTGACGTTTGCGTAAGATTATTACATGTGTGTAGAGTTGACGGAATCTACAGCTCGCTTCGAGTCGTGACCATATACGCCTTCGCCCGTTTCTACTCCTGCTCGGATGCTACATTATTCGACACCTCCGTCTCCGTTTAATGCTTCCCTTGGAGCGTTAACTAAATTTGCGCCGTTGACTCACCCTCCTTCAACTCTGTAACTCATCACGAATAATCATCAGAATCGCCCGTCAACGTGCTAAGCGTCAAACCATTGAAGGCACCTGGAGAGAGATCAAAAAAAAAAATGAGACCTTCTATGTCCATGCTACAGAAGATGAGACACGGACGACCGGAGCGTACGTCGCCTTCCTTACTTCGATCTGCCTTCCCTGCTCACGTCGCTTTTATAGTCACATGGTCTTCTGCGCCGTTCCCTCCTTCATCGAATGCTCTGCCTGACCGTGACCTTACTGGCCGCCCCGTCTGACTTGTCACCCTCTCCCCTGGCCACCCCTTCGTCTCTCCCCTGGCCACCCCTTCGTCTCCCCCCGTACGCCGCGTCGCTCATCTCGTATCCCTGTCCTGTCCGCGAAGCGCTGTCTCGTGAAGGGGCGGCCCTCGTTCTGAAGAGTTCTGGTAGATGTTGGTCTGTGTGGGGCAACAGAGCGTGAAAGGACGCCGTATACTTACCGTTCGGTTTCCGTCATCGAACGCTGCCGCACTTCTCAAAGGACGACTTCCCCCGAAGCCGGGAGATTCGTGGAGAACTGTCGAGAGGTTTGATTGATACCTCAAGATTTTCGCTTCCATGCCATGACTGGTCGTGGGAGGTCGATCGATACCGCTGTCAAGACTGCCGAGACTGGTTACATCCGGTCAAGGCGCAGGAGGACGTCACGGTCTGCTACGACGGCACCGTGCGGAATTCCCTTGGAGATCTCATTCAGTTCATCTACGGTGAAGACGGGATGGACGGTGCGTTCATCGAGCGGCAGAAGATCGATACATCGGAA
>JBBPOK010000639.1:0-16693 GCA_038091415.1 Leccinum variicolor | reverse complement strand
GTCGAGCGGCCACACAGAGCCGAGCGTTGGTGGGAAGAGGGAAGAAGGGCGGTGCCGTGCAGCTACCCATCGACGATGGGACGGAATCCGAGTTGGGGGTGGTGACCACGCAACCGGGGCGCACTGAGTCCCCCAGGTATCAAGCACTGTTGGCTGCGGTACAAGCAGGGTATGTTTACATTTTCTTTTATTAAACGAAGACGTTTGATCCCCAATGTTCTAGCGCTATCCCCGAGTCTGCGCTATATGAAGAGGAAGAGGAGGAAGAGGACTATGGGGAGTCCAAGGACGACGAGCGTTCTGGTACTCGCTACAACGTAAGGTTGTTCCTTCTCGCGTCGCCGCACGCCGCTGAATACCCGTGTAGTACGCTTGGGTCCATGTCATCTTTGTTCTAGGGACAATGTATGTTGCGATGCTGCTCACGGACTGGTCAGTCACTACATTGCCTAAATGCGTTTATCCTGATCCCTCGTTCTGCCATCTGCAGGAATGTGGAATTATCACCATATGGCTTCTGTCCAAGTATTATTTATTTTGTATCCGGGATGATACTCGGAGTATCGGACTATTCGAATTCACGGATATCTGGGCGTGCAAAGGCTTAGTGGCGTTACCAAGGACTTGCTTCAGTACTATCCTTGGGTGTACGCATGTGTGTCTGCAATGCATGCCGCCACAACAGCTGTAAGGGCCTCGTGGAGAGATAAATACGAATGCATTACGTTCGTCTCCTGTCTTCCAAAAGCGTTCTTCGAGTGTATGGGGGCTCCCTTTCGACAATCTCGTTGCACAGTAGATCGTGTTGGATGCGAAATAATCTCAAGTACCAGGGCAAGACTATGACTAGCTGATGACTTCATGGCCGTCAAGTTGGATGAAAATACTGTACATGCGCATAGTAGTGGCGGGTAAGAACCGTCACACGTTCACGTTGCGCGTTGCGGCAATCGTAACTGCCCAGTGACTGAGTCCCAGACTCTCACACCCCCCCCCCCCCACCCTCAAATTCATCACCGATCCAAATAGGTGATAGACGGCCTGACGAAACAACAATGGCTAGAACGCCGAATGGTTCCAAGCCGCCGCCTTCCACCTGCGCCATTGCGCCGCACCCGCCGACCGACTCGCAGGAGAAGGAGCCAAGAAATCCCTCCCAGACCCGATCGACCTACGTGTCCCTCCCACTTCCGACATCTAGGATCAAACTGAACACCCTCACAGGAGCAGCATCCGCCACCCTGACATCGTCATGATGAAGTCGAAAGCCTCTACCACAACCTCTTCCGCTGCACAAGTAACGAAGGCACTACCGTCTGGAACCTGGCCGAATCAATATGGCCCCAAACTCATGGAGAATGACCACATAGAACACTCGGAAGTACTGTACTAGGATGCGGCGCAATTACACCCCTACGACCACAGACCGCCCCCCTCCCTCACCGACCGCCCGGGGCCAAGAACCGAGTCCATCACACCTGGCACCCCATCCTGGCCGAAACACACAACTCCAAATCATAAGTGCATTTCCTCGGACCGACATCCCCACTGTCGCCTCAGCGTACTTTTGTAGGACTACGCTAGCCAGTTGCTACATCACAATATCACTTGTCCAAAAAAAACCCCTTAGACCGCACGAACTTTCCGAAATGCGGCTGCGAATCATAGTATTTGAGTATAATAATGTCATATGTAGTACATATGTTAGACGTACATAACAAGTACATCAAAATGACAAAAAGCAGCATAGTACATCATACTTATCATACGTGGCATATACATACTAGCAACATTGTGAAATCATCCACATAGCTTGAAGGGACTTCAGTCCAGCTTGATTGCAAGTATTCGCCCTGCAACCGACTCAACAATGGTTCCTAAAAAGTGAGATGAGAAAAGTGTCACAGCCCGAGGGCGTAACCATATGTGCGGTCAGTGACGTACCATCCGAGGTAGTAGCCCGCGGATTACCGGTTGCGAAGGACGGCAAGTATAAGTGGTGATCTTGCTCGTTCACTGCTGCGCGGACGAGGCCTACGTCGACTTCAACGTCGCTCAGCCTGGTGGCACTGTGTTGTGCCTTGAAACGGTATAACTCCGCGATAGTTTCGTGTTCGCGAACACGACACGATGCAAGAACATGTTCTGCACGGGCCACTTCCCGTCGGGCACGAGCAACATCGAGGACAAGTAATGCCTCCTTGCTATCGCTGCGGATAGGTTGGCACTAAATCCAGTTAGAAGGATTGCACGCAATATCATAAGTTGGCACGCACTGAGATATGAGTGGACTGAAATGACTGAAACATTTCCTCCAGGTTGTCTCCTAGCTTCGCCTCCTTCAAGTTGGCAGGGATTGCAGACAGATGAGATGCGTCGAAGATTCTCGGCCTGCCTGATGGAAAAATCGATGACGAATGATTTCGAAACGTGAAAATCGGCGAACAGTTAGAACCCATCATAGAGATGGTGTGGTGGATCCGAGTCAAGATTTGAACATATTACATACATATGTGAAAGAGACGTGCTTCGATCGATATTTGCAACAAATTATGATTAAGTTACCCACCAGGCCCAGAATCCGAGATCCTCCGCGTAACTCCGAACTCGCTAGTACGTAAAACAACTTTCAGACGTCTTTGCTCCATTCGACGCCAAAGTTTCTCACCCACATGCCTCGCTGCCCCAGCTGCGGCAAAGGAGGTTTCAGAGACGATGCTGCTGTGGCAATGCATATCAGCCAACCTACCTCGGGTTGTAACACATGGGTAAACGATCTCGTCCGTCTCCAGCAGGAACTCGACCCCCCAATCGACAGTGCTCGCCGACTCGGAGGTCGCTCTAACTCTCCTTCGCAGTCGATGTCTAATGTCCCCCCTTCTGCTGAAGCCTTCCAGTCTGATTTGGATGCGATGGATGTTGACGCCGTAGATGCCAGGGAGGCTGTCGTTATACCGGACGGTCCGACCGTGGAGTATTTCACAGGTGCAGCTCAAATTTTCGGCAAGGGTATGTCATTCGTGGACAAGTTCAACGCAGACAAGTTCAACACCTACCGACGTGGAAATTTGTATTACCCGTTCGCGTCCTTGACGGAATGGAAACTAGGTCAATGGCTTCTTCGTTCTGGTATTAGCATGACCGCAATCAATGACTTCTTGTCACTTGAACTAGTAAGTCGTCGTCGTGCCTCCATGTCCACTCTTATCTAAGCGTGTATTTCCAGATCCAAGGTTTGAATCTCTCATTTAAGACAGCAAAGGAGCTACGCAGCCGTGCCGAGCTGCTGCCTAGTGGACCACGCTGGCAGTCCATGAAGGTCCCAACCACCCATCCAACGAAGAGTCCCGTTTATCTCTACTGGCGCGATCCTTTGGACTGCATCGCATCGATCCTCAGTCATCCACTGTTTGCTAGTCAACTCGAATTCGTTCCTCGCCGTGTTTATACGACAGCGGCAAAGGACTGTCGGATTTATTCTGATTGGATCACGGGTGACGATGCATGGGAGATGCAAGTACGTATGGACCAATTCCCGCGAGTAATTTGCTGACACTTAGTAGTCGCAGATCCCCAATGGCGCCACTTTGCTAGGCGCCATTCTTTCTTCGGACAAAACTAATATAAGTACGCTAAGTGGTGGTCGCGTCGCTCACCCGCTCCTTATCGGCCTGGCAAATATCAATGCCTCTACAAGACTCAAGTTGTCGTCGCATTCCCTCACGCTCACCGCCCTACTCCCTGTCCCTAAGTTTATTCACAAGAATAAACGTATGCGTGGCGTTCTCGAGGATCGACTCATACATCAATGCCTCGATATCGTCCTTCTCCCCCTCAAGCAGGCTGCGAGACTGGGTACTATGTTGCCTGATTCCATTGGGGACGTGCGGTATTGCTTTACGCTACTGGCGAGCTATATCTGTGATACCCCAGAAGCCACTATGCTTGCCGGAGTTGGTGGCAAGACATCGCCACTCACGATGGCGATGTTCAAGCAATTCGGCGATCCATTTCGTCACGAGCGACGCACGCGACAGACCACAATAGCACAACTTTCCTCTATCAAGTCCAAAGCCGACCCAATCGACCTCGAGGCCTTCTTTCGGGAGGCGCAGCGCTTTCGCCTCAACGGCGTTACTGATCCGTTTTGGGTGGACTACCCGCTCGCATGCCCATCCTTCTTCCTCACTCCGGAACTCCTCCACCATCTTCACAAAGAATTCTGGGACCACGATGCTAAGTGGTGCGTCAACGTTCTTGGTGCTGCTGAAATGGATTTCCGCTTCTCGATCTTGCAGCCTGTGATAGGATTCCGTCACTACAAGGGCGGCATCACCGGACTGAAACAGGTCACAGGTCGGGTTCATCGTGACGTGCAGCGTTGCATTATCGGCGTCATCAGTGGATCGGCACCTGCTGGATTCGTCACCGCAATTCGTGCCCTCATGGAGTTCCGTTATCGAGTTCAGGGTAATAGTATCGATGATCGTGAACTTGAGCGGATCTCTGCCGCGCTGGGTGAGTTTCACACACACAAAGAAACCATCCTTGAAATCGGGGCTCGACAGGGACAAGGACAAAAAAATCCAATTAACAACTGGTATATTCCTAAGCTCGAACTTTTGCAGAGCATAGTGCCGAGCATCAGACGGAGTGGGACTCCCCGGCAATGGACCGCGGACGTAACCGAGCACGCCCACGTCACAGAGATCAAGGATCCAGCAAGATCCAGTAACAACAACAACTACGAGCCCCAGATCTGTCGACATTTGGATCGTATGGAGAAGTGTAGGCTATTCGAATTCACCACTTCTTTGCTAGGACAAACTCTTCCGGTTGCATCATCCGACACGGAGTCAGACACGTCCTCTGACATAAATTCAGACACTTCCTCCGATACACCTGCCATCACGGATGGAGACGGCAGCTCGACCCCTATATCACCTGCTTATGCACGGCCCATCACGAATTATTTCGCCATTGCCACCCAGCTCCGTATCAAAAAAAACCCGACCCCTCTCCCCATTCGCACCTTCACGGTCGGCAACACAGCCATCCATGTCGGATATGACCCAAGTATACGGCGGATAACCGTCGATGATGCCGCAGAGAAATTTGGTCTGCCCGACCTTCGCCCTTCCTTGGTCGATTTCCTAAACAGGGATAAAGGTATGGCGCAATCCGCTGTACATTCCATCGGAGGGCAGCGCAGGGCGTCTAGCAATCACATACTGCCGTTTACCGAGGTACAAGTCTGGTTCAAGGTTCGAATTCAGAACACGGAATTTCACGATTCCGATGTCGTTCTTCCTGCCCAAACACTTTGCTGTGCCCCGCCGGATAGTTATTGGACTTTTGGGCGGTATGATACAGCGATCGTCAATGTAGATGCAGCGTTCAAATGGCCCGAGAGCGGGCTTAAAGGTCCGTTCCCTATACTTGCTGCTAACTTTCTCTTTTTCATCTACGCCGCTCAGGACACAGTGTATGTCAACTTCGGCTCATCTTGCGTCCCTTAGGCCGTAAGGGTACAGAATGGCCGTGGAGAGATCGCTTCTTGGTGTATGTACATCGTTTTGATTCGACTGGTCGCGATGCGACCCAACTCGACATCCTCAAGAGAGCAAAGCGAGCCAACAACCAGCATCTTGGGGACATCGTTCCTCTTGGTCAGCTCCGCGCATTCGTACATCTCATACCTCGATTCGGAGAAGCAGCAGATCGCCGGTTGACGCATGCCAATTCGTTGGCACTTTCGAATGAATTCTACCTGAACAAGTATTTTGACAAAAATACGTTCCATCCTTTGTCGCTTTCTCATTTAGTGTAGTAGTCTAAAGCATAATCAAGTATCCGTTGGTGAACTATCTCTGATCCAGGAAGGCACGATGACAGACACGAGGACAGAGCCAGGAAGGCACGAGGACAGAGCCAAGAAGGCACGAGGACAGAGCTATATATCCATGGCATGGTTTGTGTCAATCATCTTCAACCCCAACAACAATGGCGTCGCGGAGGAGTATATTCCAAAGCAAACGTGCGACAATTGAGGCCGCGCTAAAACCTCTCGGTTCCCTCCCACCCCCCAAAAACGGCCGCGTCGTTGTCGACATGGACAAATTCATGTCCTCTGAGCTATGTGGGGCTATAATCAACGAGAGCCGAGGCAGAGGGCGGAGGGCCGACCTCGGTTTCGTGATAGACGTCATCTTCGCGACGTTCCGGGAAGATGCCCATGCAAGTATCCGCGCGGAGCATTTACTATGCACTCCTGGGTCATTAAAGGAACACGGTTCTTTGCTCATTCTACCTACCGCCACAACGTCAAACACTGACCAAGTCCACCTATACGACGCAGAGAAAAAGAGGTGGAACTGGAACTTTCCATCTGGAATCTCTTCAACAAAGGGAAAGCTTTCTCATGACGCCCAGATTGCGCTTTTTCTCAACACCATCGCGAGCGCGGTTGCCGCCTCTGTCAAGGCCGACCACCCAACGATCGCTCCACGCAAGCAGCGTTATTGGATGGCCGACTGGAGCAACCAGTACTTGGCCAGCTCGACGACGGGCTACAATAGGAAACCTGACATGATCCTTGTCAGTAGTTCCATCGTAAATCGAGATGAGATTACATGGCTTAGTGCCAAGGTAATCGGGGAGTATACTCGGGAACCTTACCAACCAGCATCTCGCCTTGGCAAGACGATGGACACCAAGGCCTACCTCGTCATGGTAGAGCAGTCCTGGAGACGCTTCGTTCTTGGTCTATCTATTGCCAATGATGAGCTCCGGCTTCACTTCTACGACCACTCGGGTGGCGCGGTCTCTCCTCCGTTCAATATCCACACCGAACCTGATGTTTTTATATTTATCCTTTCCGCCGTAGTTTTTGGCGTCCCCTCAAGTATCGGCTTCGACCCGACGGTCAAAGTCAACCCGCCTCCGAGGTACAGCCGTAGACAGGCAGCCGCGTTGTTCGCCTTGGCCTTGGGGGAGTCTAGAGAAGTTGGCGCGGAAAAAGATGACCTCCCTTCTCCGTCAGCACCTTCGCTGTCTCAGGTACTCGAATCCCCTCCCCTCCCCGAAACGCCTCACCTTTCTGTACCTGGATCGTCTTCACCACTGCTTGAACCGCAGACTCTCGCCATAGTCCCTCCCCGCTCTACGCCCCCTTCACCGCTCGAAATCCCGCCCGAGCCACAGACTCCTGCCACAGAACCCATTCCCTTGACGTCACCACTCAAAACGCAGTCTTCTGCGATCCTCTCGTCTTCGTCCGTAACTCCACACGTGCCGCATCTTTCTGTACATCCGATGCCTCCGTCACCGCTGCTCGGGTCCGGGGATCACGCCCCACAACTGTCCTTCACTGAAGCCCCTTCCCCTCCTACAACGACACCATCCATTGGGACGATTATGGTGCATAAAACGCTCTACGAAATCATCGATATTTTGTTTTCCAGCACGGGGTTTCTTGGACGCGGTACTGTTTGCTACCTGGTACGCCAGAACGATGAGTACTACGTCATTAAAGATCACTGGGTTCAAAATGACCTCAAACTACAAAATCAGGCCCCATTACACGAGACGAATATGATGAAACACGTTAAAGGCATCGACGGAGTGCCCACCCTGGTTGATTTTTGGACGGTCGAAATTCTTCCCGGTGTTGCTGATACAACTCAGCGTTATCGTGAAGAGATCTGGTGGCCACAAATGAAGTCCACAAGGACTCACATTCGCCTTGTGATGAAACCTTGCGCACGCCCGCTTACTATGTTCAAAACCAAGAAAGAACTGGTTTCGTGTGTAAAGGATATCTTACGGAGTGCGTCACAGATAGGCACTATGCGTGTCAGTTCTAACCCGCGTCCACAGTTCAACAGCAGGCGGTGGAAGAAAGACGGGTGCTGCACCGAGATTGCAGCCTAAACAACACGATGATCGAAGACACCGAAGACGGCGCACGCGGATTCTTTCTCGACTGGGAATTCGCTGTACATATCAACAATGATAATAAGTATCAGATAGGCGGGACTGTAAGTAGACGTATCCTTCCATGTAATGAGGCTTACGGACGGCATGTAAAGGGTACAATACCATTTCTTTCCACGAATATTCTCGAGCAGCTAGCGGCCTACGTGAACAAATCGGACCTTTCATCAATCATCAAAAGTGCATCCCTGAGTCACACCAACAAATCCCCCATCAGTATTGTGCACACGCATGCGGACGACATCGAGTCGCTATTTTATGTCTTCATCTGGATTCTCGTTCTGTTTGACGGACCACTGGGCCGTGAACGAGAGGGCATTGCACACGAAAACACTCTACTCTCGTTTTGGAGTGAAGAAGCGTCAGCAAATCTCGAAACCGCAAGATTCGCCAAATTCACTTTTCTCGTTTCCAAGCGGAGTGAACTGGAGTCTCAAGTATCGCCCTACTTCCTCGATCTGGTTCCGCTGGCGGAATCATGGCGCAAGCTACTTGGCGATTACATCCACATGGAGAAACTCGTGCCTTTTGATGAGGTCCTCAAGATTTTAAACGACTTCTTGGCGAAGATGCCAGACGAGAAACCTCCGGAGATGACCATCACGCTGCGGGAGTTGGCGGAACAGCACCGTCTGCTCAGTGCTATCCTACCTCGCTGTCCCGCCCAATCCGATCCCGTCAAGGCCGTCACGGTTGACGTTGCCGGCGCTACTAATGCACTGACAATACCCCGCTTGCGGGCTCAGGTCAGAAGCATGGGTAGCCCACCATATCCTGTAAAACGATTCAAGGCCATGTAATTCTCCACTTCACCGCACTTCGTAGTCGAATCATTGAATGTTGCCACCGCTTAGTACGTACTACTATACGGTACTAGTATGCCTTTTTTATGCCTTTTATGCCTTTTTTTTATATATGTATATGCCTTTTTTCTATGTGCGCGGCGTTGTGTACGCTTAGCGATCCACATATAATGTGAACTGTCTCCGTTTCATGCTCCGAGAGTCTTTGTCCTCTTTGTCCACTGCAGTGTCTTTGCTCGACCTTTGCTCGAGTCGGCGGACGTGCTAGCCAGCCTTAGTCGTAATGGCATCGCAGCGCTTCTCCAATTTCCCACCTTCACCAAACAAGAAAACAAAGGTAAAGCGGTCCAAACGTCGTCCAGAGGACGACACAGACCACGGTCGGTCGAAGAAGAATAAGCGCAGCAAAGACGTCCTCGATTCTCAAGCAGACGGAAATGCCGAAGATCACGCTGGCGAAGAACCTCGTCGCACCAAACGGTCTGGTGCGGGCTCTGGTGGTCGAATCTCACAAATGGAGAAAATCGGAACCACCCTCGAGATGGCAGTGCCACGGCCTCGGAAGGTAACGGACGTAGCTGAAGCTCTACCAGATAATCCGCTTGCCCCACCGAAGAAGCAGAAACGTGGAAATGCACCGGTTAGTCTAAAGGCATATGTGTGCGCAATTTCTACTGATGTTCCGACAGTCGAGCAATCCTCCTCCACCATACCTCTCCGTCGCACCACTGGGTCCTGTTCACCGGGAGAATGAACTGGTTGGAGGTCGTGGCCAGGTACGTGTTCTTTTTAGCCATCTAACAAGCTCATTTCTCCCTTAGATCAATCCACAATTTTATCACGCTCAGAACGAGGGCCGCTTCGGCTTTTCTGCTAACTTGCCCCCCATCGTCCCACCTGGTATGGAGCCAAATTTGCAGGCTATCAATAATCCGTATGTCGCAGCAACTCGTACGCAAGCAGCCGCGATCACAAGACCGTTGACTTCAACTACACCCAGCCAGCAATTGTGCCGTCTATCTGACTCTGACCGGCGTCGTGAAAGCGGACCACTCTCCATTCCTATCGACCCTGTACTACTGCTCCAATCTACGCGGCCTCCTTCCTCTGGTCTTCCGTCCAGGTCCTATCCTCAGCGTTCAATGGCTCGAGACGATGAATCTGCAAATGAGTCGGAGAGTAAAGACGGGTCAAATTCTGAAGAGATGAACTCCAACCGTTCGGATGAGGGTGACGATGACGGCGACGGCGACATGCCTGATGTAGGATGGGCAACGACCGGGCGAGCGAGAGCGGCTCATCCCGGTAAGTCTTTGTCCACACCCCTCCGCCTTATTAATGCCTCCGCAGGATTTAGCCTGGAAACTGAGCCTCTCGCCCGGACCCGTCACTACTCCGTTCCAGAACCAGATTTTGAATTCCAGCACTCGCGTGACGAGGACGAGGATGTGGCTCAGAGCGCTCTGAGGGGAAATGACCACAGTGCTACAGACGAGGTATGCACATTTCCGTTATCGTGAGCATGCTAATCCGCGTCATTCAGTTCGCAGGTGAAGATGTGTTAGAACAGCATTACGTGAACAATGGGCGTCCTTCCATTCCTGCTCCTGAGCAATTGGCATCGTTGGCTCAGCAATCGCAGACAGAGACGGCTCCCAAAGTCCGGGCACCCCGCAACTCAAAGAAACCAAAGGATGCCTCACCAGCCGCCGATAACCTGGGATTCTATCCCGCCACATGGAAGGATTGCCTCGAAGACGCGAAGAGGGAATGCCGCGCAGCTCACGCGCTGCATAATCCGTTTCCCTCGAGAGCTCGTGACCTCGACATCTCGGTAACGGAATCTCTGGTAACGGTCGTTGTCGAATGGAACAAGCGGGGTACAGTATTCCAACCTGGTACGTACATTACTTGATCACCCGGGGGGGAACAGATCTCACCTCGAGCTTAGGTTTTTGGCCGGAACACAAGAGAGATATGGCAGCCGTAGTAAGTCTGGACTGCCATATACTCACTTCACTGACCGTTTACTCGTTCACTGTTTCTAGCTCCTTGGTGACATGTCGACCTGGCGCTCCGAGCTCAAAAAGATTGCGATTTCTCATGTCCCAGCCGCATACAATTTCTCTCCTCCTCCTGGCACGACACTTCAAGCACGTACGTCATGGATCGAGGACGCCGCATCAAAGATTCTTGAGCAGTCGATGTTCCTTAGGAACGGTTTCGACCAGAATGTAATTATATATTTTCTTGTTGAACGTTATATTAACCCGTACTATGCGCCACAGGGAAAAACAAACAACTTCGCTCACCCCTCGCTCAAATATGCACTGATCGAATTCTTCTACACTGGCAGTTATCGCATTGCTGATAAGCGCCCGAATCTTTTTCGCACTTCCGTTCCCTTGCCGTGCCTCGCGCTCGTTGGCGCTGCGGTAAACTTCCACCATTTTTATCTGATCACTACTAATGTGTATTCTTTACTAGTACAACTGTGCACTCGACGGTTTCGCTAAGAATGGTAGCGGGAAGTCGTTTCCCAACTTCTCCGGGAAGTCCTACAATTCGGTATTCCGTGCAATGCTCGGAATGTTGCAAGATATCGAGAACGACGCTTACCATGGCGCAAAGCTGGAGGCGCAATTGGCAGAGTGGGGAAGAGACGGATGGTAGGTTTCCTGCACCTTCGTTCATCGTTCCGAATGGTGTGACCTCACGGTGATTTCAGGAATGCATTGCAGGGCATTGATGCCACCGTCGGCAGGCACAACCACCTCCAGGTCGCCCTGGATTGATTGGCGCCGCGGTGATATTAGCACATGATTAGTAATACTTCTCGAATCTGAATATATAATGTTTTTGCTTTCGTTCTACTGCCGGTATTACTAATAAATGTGCCTGGCAAGAGTGAAATTGGCGGGACCAGCGGGGAATTATTATAATACTGGTAAGGACTGGGCAACAGTAGACAGAAACCCATAACACCTTGCTTTATATTGCAATAGTACCTTCCATAGCACCACAACAGTAGACAGAAACCCATAAAACCTTGCTTTATGTTGCAGTAGTACCTTCCATACCACCACATAGTTAACTTTATGCTGGGGGAGTTTGTCCAGCTTGGACCTAGCTAAGAGACTATAGTTTCTCTCCAGAACTTGACAGTCCTGTACAGTAAAAAGTGGTTTGCTGATGCAAACGATCGTCGATAGTACAGGGCAAAGTGTAAGAATACATACGAGGGAGCGTGAGATCGAAAGAGTGTTTGAATGTGGATAGCTTTCAACGTTACCAGCCAACGGAGTAATGCGATCTATGCTGTCTCTGCGAGATTGACGTCAGGTCCGATGAGCCATTCAAGTAGACTCAAGTGGCGCACCGACGATGTCAACGCTGCGCTGGACACCGGTGTACCTTCAGCACAGTTCTGTTGTAGCAGACGTCAACCAATATATAGAAACCGCTAGTGAACTACCAACCCCCTCTGCTCTCCGAGGCTCCAATCTCACGGAGTCTTCCATAGGTGTGGGCGTTTGTAACGGAATGCTGAGTGAGCTGATCTGCAGGGAACAGTGTTAATTTGTTAGAATCGTCATCAATAGTATCATCCGCATCCTGCCATTGCATAGTTTGGCGTGTGTTAAGTCTGTAACAATCAGGAGGCACTCGTTGGCATGGGATACATTGGAAACATACGCCGCAACGAATGACACCGCATATACTAGCTCTAAGCGTGGGTCATTTCAATGCACTGGGACGAAAGAGGATATGATACCCTTACGTTTGCTTAAAACAAAGTAACAGCCAACAAAAACGAAATAAAATTGTACTGCCGATGGGCCTCAGTACATGCCTCAATATTACCTTGAAGGCCACTCAGCACATACAATGGTCAAAGTATGTAGAGAAACTCATTGCACCGTGAAGACGCGGAGGATGCTACTAGCCATGCACAGCGTTGATAATGTTATGTAATATTTTTCCACGGGTGTTAAATAATGTGAGTGACCTTTATAACAATATGACTGACATCAACCTGCGACCCCCCTCTGTCTCTTGCGCCTGCCAACGACGAATAGAGATTTCCTCATTCAAGTTCAGACACTGCATCCCCTCCGCCTCAGCCGTCTTCCGACTATAATTATAATTGTCGCTAAATCTCTTCGTATTTGATACATTGGCTATGTTCGGAGCCCATGATCTCTACCCATGCTTGACGCTTGGTTTATCATATACCAAGCACCGTCGTAGCCAGCGTCGATGGGGAGTTCACATTGGCACCGTTCCTCGTCACGGACTCACGGTGCTCCTCGAGTCTCACGTGTCGCCGAGGGTCTGAACGCGAAATGCATGTGTCGCTTGCTTGGTCAATCTTGTAGCTGCGAATCAGTTCCGTCTCCTTCATGATTGTTGGTACCATTGCTCTTCCGGAGAAACATTTCATCTTGGTACTCGTGGAACAGAGGAATTCGGGACATGCCAGCAAATGCCGCCTTAGTTGGCCTAAGTTAACTGCTTGCGGATTCCGGAAGTGCAGAGGAAAGGACACAGATGCTCACCACCACCAAACGACTCCATGATCGAACTTCATCGAGGCTGTAATTGTCCGCGAGCACATCACGCTGCGACGACCCCTAACAAATGTACAAGAACAACATTACTCGTTTGACAATCACTCACTCCCTCGCCCCCTACAGCGCAGATTACTACCAACCCTGCGGTCGTTGGCGTATTCGGCCGCTTCGGTGATCCGGGAACGCCGCATCAACATGGGTCCCCACCGGCTCAATTCGTTGCGGTTTCGCAAAATTTTGATGCATTGCAAGTGACGACGCAGGCCAGCGCGGTCTGCCTAGTAGTGGGAGACTACGCTTCTCCTCGTACTGTAGCCTGTTCCGTTCCGTACCTCATTTCAGCTTTATTGGGTAACTCGAGCTTTCTGACGATGAGTGATACAATTTGCCTTCGAGGGCACCGTGCTTTATGTATGTACTGGTATAGACATGTACGTATGAGACACATGTGCTCGTTATGGACAGAAATCATTACACACAGACCTTCCTACTCTTCCATGTCAGAAATCCGTATCTTCATTCTTGCCAGCAGGCGGAACAAAATCACGTGAGGGGGAACTGGGAAGGGAGGAGGATGCAGAGCTAGAGGGTTCAGATGAACTGGTGCGCGATTCAATTTCTGCTTCGATGGAATCGAGTTGAGCGTTCGCGACTGCCACGGACAGCAGATCCTCATTGTATGATTCATGTCGGAATTTCATGAGATTGTCCAAAGCCAAATCTTCTGAGGTGAATTCGTCCTGGTGGCCTTTGTGTACGCAAGTAAGGTAATTCGAATAATGTCGAGCCCCTTTCAACTCCCATGCCGAGGCCAAGGCACGGAATCGCCTGGTCTCCCGGCTCGCATGTTTCATCAAAACAGCCTCTTCAAGGGCCTCATTGGTTAATCGTTTCAGGCCTGCGCTGAGGAGCGGCTGACCCTGCGATTGTGTTACTTGCAGATCAACAACGAAGATATTCATGAGACAATACCTTCTTAACGTCACCGAGGAACAATCCAGAGTCTCCTCCAGGCCTGAGTGTTTTCTCAGTGAAACGTAGCTCCAGAGACTCTGACAAGAGAGCTCCAGGTCGGCGATAAGGGGCCCACGATCTGGACGAAGGACTGCGGAGCTTAGAGCTATTGGAGGAAATAGAGGAGGTGAAAGCACTGGGAGAAGAAGGGGGATGGAGTGGGGAGGAAGGGGGAAGGCCGAAAAGTGGAGGAATGCAGACTTTATCCGCAGAAAGACAGGGAAATGATTCTGGAAGACAATGGCCATCTGCGTCAATTTCGCCGCTACCATGTAGGAGGGTGGGGGGGGAACCGGTCCGAATCATACTAAGATAAAGCTTCAAAGTGGTGGTATTGAGGTGTTTGACTGGGAGTATGCTGAAGTGTTCAGCTGTAGGAGGGAAACAAGCGTGAGAATGCTCACTGAGTATTAGAAGGGAATCGGAGCTTGAAAATCTCTTAACACTTGATCCGATCGCCACTGCATCAAAAGAAAGTCACCTCATAATATCTCATGCATTGATGAGCAGGTATTGTACTACACGATGGGGCGAGCAGCCCTCAGAGTGAAACTTGAACCGAGTCAACGCCATTGTTAATCTGATTGTCCGAGAACGAGAGGTATCGTGTCTGCATTCTTGTGTTTTTCGATGTAGAGTTGGTGAGGATGACATGTGTAAGACCATGCGTTGAAGAGAATGAAGTGTGGCACGTCGAAGACAACCGCAGGTGAGGCACTGAACCTAAGGTGTGGTCTGCGGACAACGTTCTGAAGAGGACTATCAACGAACCTGGCGAGAGTACTTGACGCATCTGTAAATGATTGAACCGCGTGCCATGAAAATTTACACAGAACCTCGCCGCGTAAATAATCCTGAAAAGGTGTGAACAGACTTACATTAGCATTGGCGGTGATGTTGTTCAGGGTAGGCCACGTATATCGCTGACCGTCGCAGCAACACCCACGGAGTTTTAATGCTGAGGAACAGATCTCGGAGCGAACCCGTCATTGGTATAGCTAGTTGCAGTGATAATATGTTGTGCGGGGATTTGTCAAAAACAATTGAAAAAGCTGAGAGAAAATACTTGAGCCTCTTTCCGGTTCCTAGGTCGAATGCAGCGTAAAAACAGCGAGGTAGCGATGGTTGAGAATCTCGCCCCAGTATATGTCTGACAATCTGCATGACGCCCAAGGCGTGGATGGCTGACCCGACCCGACCCGACCCAAACCCATCGTCCGAATAGCAGCAGGGCCTGGAACAGTAATTAAGTCGTGCAACCCACAACTTGACGACGGAAAAAAGAATTACCATGTGGGGGTTGTTGTTTTAGCCTTGGTTCGTGGCAAGGTGACTGCTATGTACGTTGATAGGCTCCGCTGAGCAGCTTCACAAGACACTCGATAAAGGCCACTTCGATAAAGGCCACTTTGCCATGTTCGGTGATCATGCCAGTGTAAGACGCACGCCCCGCCGATCACCCGATCACTGACATTCCCGATTCATGTAGTCCAGTCCGTCTTGTATGCCAATCGTCACACGTGATACATATCCCGTAGGTATCTGTAGTGCCCTTCCAGCCAGTGCCCAAGGCAAGGTCAGAGGTGAACCAGCGTGTTCGGGAGGCTTGAAAGAGATCGTACATAATCGATAGACCCGCATCCTGGACCCCGATTCTGCAAAGAAATCATGTAACGTAACATGCCGGCATCGTGAACCGGCGGCTCATTGAATTCGTCGCCTTTGGTGCCGGGCCGGAAATGATCCCGACGGGTCGCTCCACTGAGACGTGATATGTTCGCGAATGGTTAAATTCGAAGCAGATATTTTTGGTGAAACCTACAATGATGCGCTCGCACGGATGCAGAAACTGCGTGCCGAGGGGGGAAATGAGGGTGCGCTGTTTTTACAATTGATTGATCATTTGAGAGCTCGTGGTGCGGAGCTTGCTGCAACATTGTCGTAGTCACTCAAGAAACAAGTCACGGTAACGTTGGTAGCATGAATTGTTGTATATTAAAATCTACGAGTGTCATCGTGTAGAATGTCACGATCTGTTGTGTGCGTATGAATCACACGTCAGTTCCATTTTCATTGCCTAGAAACTGGTCGCATCGCTACGAGTACAGCGTAGATGGTACATGTTGGGTGACAAGTGTATAGTTGCGTATAAGCTTAATGTTTAAGACTATCGACGAGCAACGCAGGCCTTCAAGTTATCGTGGGTACGTGTGTGGCAGACTCGGAGTGATCTCAGAATTAACCTCACGCGGTGATCCCCGAAAGATCACATCAGCAAACAGGTCATGCAACGCCCACAACGGTGGC